>PVKU01008555.1:0-72353 GCA_004027475.1 Anoura caudifer | reverse complement strand
GAGGAATCGCTCCGTGTCATGGGGACCTGGTACAGACGCATGTGAGTTCGGGGCTAGTTATTTTGTAGTTGGGAAAGTTACGTTCTGGGCCCCAGGTTCATCATTTGGAAAATGGGAATAACAAGTAATTCTGTGGCAGTTCTTGGTTCGCAGTGGTGGCTCCACGGACATTCTTTCCTTAAATTACTCTTGATATATGACATCCACTTGGATAGCTTATAGGCAGTTTGTAAGGCTGAGGTTTGCCAAGACAGTCTGTTAGAAGTTGTCTCCCTTGTTGCTGAGCGATACGATTTAATATGTAAATTAGTAATTGTTTGCTCCTTTAATAGGCAGAAAGGCCAAAAAAAAAAAAAAAGAAAAAAAGAAACCCAACTAATTTTTAATGAGTAGATGCTAAGAGATTATGTAAAGTAGGTCACATTCTATCAGGAAATGCTTTCATAATCTAAAGACTACATTTTCCAAGCTACGTTTGTAGGAAAATCAGACCCATAATGGCTTTCGTTCATTAAATGAGTTTGGGAACCTCTGAATTTTCTGTTTGCTCTTGGGGATTCATAATGCAAAAAGTAAAGGCTCTGAGAAGTTGCCCTGGGAAGAAATATGTTTAACCGTTTTAAGCTCCAGAGTTTTGAGCTTTTATGGACACAGACCCCCTTCCTGTTCTTACAGAGCACCTACTGAAACAGTTTTTGCAGAAACCGTTTGGGAAAGTGCTGCCTCAAGGGCCTGGACCACCACCGATTTTCTGGAGGCCTCTGCAGCCAAGGCTCATTGAAAAGCACTAACCCCTAATTCCAGCATCATAAAAGGGATGTGGTGCGTACAAGCTCAGCGTCTTTTGTAGTTCCTTAAGGAAAGGCTAAGTCTGCAGCTCGTTTAGGACCTGAAAGTAACCTATTTTATCAAGGTTTAAGGTTCAGTAAACAGCGATTGTGATCTCTTGTATTTCAGACAACCACAAAGACTGTTTCTGTACTTCAAGGCTAGAGGCTAATGTAACCGTGTGTTTCCAGGGGACGGGCAGCATTTCCGAAGCTCTCTGCCTTCAGCAGTTTGTCTTTGCAACACAATACCCGTTGGCTCTGACGTCTGTCTGATGGAAAAAAAAAAGGGGGGGAATGTAATTTAACCTGTGTTAGTGAAATGATTGCTTTGAATAAAGCTCTCCCTGCGTTGGCTCCCACAATCCGCTAAGACCTACAGTAATAGCTTTAACTTTGTTCCCTGCCGCACCACAAGTGATACAGGCTGACAGATGAATGCGCTCATGTAAGCAAGTCACAGGAGAGTAGAACGTTGAGAACTGCTAGTCCAAGTTCATGACCAAAGCAGGAAGGGAGAATGAGCTAACCCTTGAATCAAGTTTCTAGATCATAAATGCATGCGTACATCTAGTTATGCGTATGACACCTTTCTTTATATCGTTAAGTCATTTATATCGGGGTCAGCGAACGTTATGGAAAGGAGGATGATCATACATATTTCTGGCTCAAGAGGCCATCAACACACTGTTGTAGCCAAAAAGTAGCCACGGACAATACACAAATGAATATGTTCCGATAAAACTCACAAAAACGGTCAGCGAACAAGATCAGGCCCCCAGGCAGGAGTTTGCTGACCCCCATCTACGTCTTTGATAATCAGTATAAGCACCAGTTCAGGGAGGTGCCCGAAACACTTGTCTGAAGTGGAAAAACCAAAATTCCTTTCAATGAGTCACTAGCAATAATGACTTTGTTAGAGACGGGTCCTTATTCAAAGGTTTCATGATCGGGCATTATTCCGAATGCTGCTTTGGCTGTCACAGCCCCCTGTGAGTCACTTGCCATTGTTGTCCTCTTCGCTGTGTGCTGTGCTGTGCTGTGCGCTGTGCGTAAGAAACCAGGACTGAGGAGTTAGCCTCCCTGGGTCACACCCACTCCTGGAGGCACTGGCAGGTCCTGAAAGTGCAGTGCAGGCAGCATGGTGGCAAGGAATGTACCTGGCTGCCCACCCCCATACTGCCTCTCAAGGGAATTTCAGGAAAAACAAGTCTCCATGGGGCTTTGTGACTTGACATTCCACTGTCTTCATCTCCGTGTCCGCAGCCCCGCGTACAATTTTGCTTGAACCACATTGATCTTCCGGTTATTCCCTGATCATGCCAGGCCCACGCACAAATCCAGGTTTGGGAATATTACATTATCTTTACATTCTTCACCTTCCTCACCATTTTTACTTATCTTTCAAGACCCACCCAAATTACCTCCTTTTCTGTCTTATCAAACTTCTCTGGGCCTAGAGACTAGCTCCCTCCTTTTCGTGCAGCTGCATTTGCTGAAATTTTACAGGCTAGTTTGGTGGTTTTCCTCTAGAAGAGTCTGAGCCCCTTTAGGCTGGCAGCATTGTGTCACCCAGCACCCAGGGGCTGTTCAACAGATGTATTTTGAATGCAGGAATAAGTGAGTGAATGGATTCACAATACGCCCAATACGTAGGAGTGTTTATCACAAGCATGCCTTGCTTTACGGCTCTTCACAGGTGCTGCACTTTCTACAAATTGGAGGCAAAACCCTCCACCCACGTGCTTTACGGTGGCGCTCGCTTATTTGTGGTGCTCTGGTGCAGTGTCCCCAAGGTGTGCCTGTACATAATTTATGTTAAATGACTAGGGAAGTGTGAGCTGACTTCTGTTTGGTAAACGTGTTCTTAACCTGTACCTAAAAAAAGCCTGTCCTATTGGTTTAAATTTCATTGAAGGAAATAAGTGGACCCTGATACAAGCTAAACTAACTGGGAGAAGCAAATGAATATAAGAAATTGTGATCGGCCTTACTCTTGGCATTAGCACTGCATTTTTCTTTACAGATGCAACTTTCCAGCCATGTAAAGTTGCATGGTGTTACGTACTCATCTGCACCTAAAAATGCCGTGTAGAATGCACGGACGGGACGGCGCTTCGGACATTGGTAAAGTTACGTTTGACTGCATCGAGACACATCTCTGGGATCATGGGCTGTCTTCATCCTTTTCGATTCCTACAGCCTATCTTTGCACATAGTATGTGGTCAGTAAATGTTTATTTTAAAGTAAATAAATGAACCATGAAACACACAGGACTCATGCTTCTTGGAGCTTCCAGCTGCACTAAGTATATGGAAGCTTTAATTAATTGATTAAAAAAAATTTTTTTTACTCTGTCTTCCATGTGCCAAGCAGGGAGCTAGATCTTGAAGAGATAGCTGCTAACATGACTTGCTGGCTGTTCCCGTTTATCTTATGTGTGAAAGATTCTATAATAAATGCTTGTGATTTATTATTCTGTAATAAATGCTCATGAGCACTACACCATTTTGGCAAAATATATCATGAAGTAACAGGTGCTTCTGTGATAGCCTCCTCTTTGTTCATACCTGAGCACATTTTTTATCCCTATTTCCCCCTCAAGGGTATCAGAGTGTCCCAGTACCAAGCAAAGTGCCGGGCCGTGAGTGAAGGAGCATTCTTGAAGCCCCAACTTCCAGCTACTGTGTTACTCTGGGATGAGCTTTGGCTATGGGCAGGGCACCTGAGTTCAAAAGCCAGCTCTGTCACTGACTGGTTCTGGGGAAGAACAGGGTTGAAGGACTTATAAACTATTTCCAAGAAACGAGCACCCGGATCCTTTGAGGAGGGAAGGGTGCCCTGGAGATGGTCGTGGGGCATGCAGATGTCGAAGCGAAACCTTCCAGGAGTTTGGTTAGGTGACTGGATGTACAGAAAGCAGGATTCCTCTCTGGCATCAGCTGGGCTCCGTAGTAAGCAGGGTTCAAGTTCATGAGTGGGAAGTTGGAAGAAGAGGGAAAACAGTTTTTACGCAAAAAAGTTTTAAAAACTTACGTGTATCATGGTAGGTTGGAAAAATGAAAAGGGGCCAAAGCCAGCTAGCTATTCTTTCTTTCTCTCCTTGATTTCTCCTTGTCTCATTCTTGGGGGAAGCTGCAATCATGTCTACAGGGCCCTTTTGAGGGAAGATTTGAGAGGAGTAACCTTACGCAAGATTCGACTGATATAGTCCAGAAAAAGGGTTTGTGCCGGGACTCTGAGTATTCACGCCACCCGGATCCTTTCAGTGCACATGCTTGCGGTAGTTCAGTGTCCGTGGGTTAAGGAGCTCCAGGTGGTCTTCATGGGAGGAGAATAATCGTGGTTATTCTGGTGTCTGACTAGAGCTGCTAGAATTGGAATGAGTACCTTTTGCAAATATTTTTATAGACATTATCTAATTTATACTTTAGAACATTCCTATGGGAGTAGGTGTGATTATCTCCATTGCAGGCAGAAATGGAAGTCCAAGTTAAATGATTTGCCTAAGGCCATGCAGCTAATGAGTAACGGAGATAGAACTTGAATCCCATCCGGTCTTCTGATTCACACTCCTTAATTTCTTTCACCATGAAGGGCTTCTGGAAGAATGTTACGGTCTTGTTAAGAGGGCCATGCAGGGCCAAAACTTTTATCCGTAATAAGACAGTGAGCATGCAGGATATTGCGGGCTTGTTGGAGAAAGTTGAGCGTGTGTTAGCAGTGCCACTTAAAACAGCAGACCGCAGGCGCAATCTCGGTGGCTTTGGTTTGGGGGTTGACACTCTGGCCCTTCACTAAACGCTGCTGGACCTGGAGCAAGTTAAGTGACATGTTTTGCCTTCTCACCATTTACTGAGGCATAAATGAGTTAATACAGGCAGAGAGCTCAGAAGTGTTCTGGAATATGGCATATTACGTATTATTTTTATTGGTGTAACTATCATGCTGGTTTATGTTGGGGCATCTAAGTTTCCAGATGACTCTGTCAGGGGAAGTACAGTGAGTCCTCACAAATGGCATCAGTAAGTTCTGTGACTTTAAGTGAAACGTGTAATGAAGCCAGCTTTACTGTAGGCTAATTGATATAATCAAGAGTTAAGTTTCTCCAGTATCTCATCAATGTTTTAATAAAACGTGTACCCAAACAGGCCTTACTTGAGGACCTGCTACTTAGGGCCAGTTGCCTAGTATACCTTTCATTTTGGAAATAAGTTAGCTATGATTGACCTGGAGGTAACTATCGGTCGAGAAATAACCTGAGCATACCATGCAGTCGCTTTCTGCGTCCCTGCCTCCTTCCCTCCCTGTCTCTCTCTCTCCGTCTCCCCTTCATTTCTTTTGTTGAGCTGAGGCTCAAAGGATAAGAGGACCAAAGATAAAGGATGACGGGATACACCTGTCTGTGCTGACCTGGGAAGGGCATTCCCAACAGAACAGCGTCATTGGAGGCAGGGCGGCAGGAACTACCACAGTACGTTTCGGAGAGGAGCAGGCGTAGGGGCAACGCGGTCCCACGTTTCTGTTCTCTGGTGAGCTCGGAGGGTAGTGAGGAGAAGAGGACCGTGAGCTTGTAGCGATAGGCAGGGATCCGATCATGACGTGCTTTGCATTTCCTGCTGGAGAGTCTTGACTTTATGCTGAAAGTAATGGGAAGCCATTGGAGCCTTGTAATCTGGGAAATCATTTGATCAAATTCGCTTCTTGGGATCCATCTACAGTACCGGGATTTGAAGGGCAGGTGGGAATCAACAAAAAAATAAATCAGGGAGGTGGGGTGGGGGAGGCGGAGAGGGGTAATTAGCATCAGAGTCCAGCTCGCCACGACAGGAAGAGGGAACAGAAGATGAGTGTTTGGGACGCACGTTTAAAACAGGGTTCCAGCTATGTCTCCTACTTCAAATGAGGTAGAGGGTCGAGGCGTGAGCTGGGACAGTTACCCTGTGGTGTAAAAGAAGGTCTCTTTGAACATTTTTCCAAAAGATGACACAGAAAGCAGGCAGGCACACCTGGAACAGCTTCAAGGGCCCCGGATGAAAGAAGCAACGCAGAGCTGATGACATGTTTTGAAATAATGTCGAGGCTTCAGAGTGGGTAAGACGAGGGCAAGTTTGTGAGACGATGCAGGTGGGAGACTTAGGGTCATGGAGAAGGAAGGTGATAAAATAATGAGGGGTAAGCAAGAGGCGGAAGAAGAAAACCAGAAGGGGGAATGAGCTGTCGGGGCAGGAAGTTACGACATGGGCGGGGCTTTCAGAGGAAGAGATGGAGGCAGAAATTAAAGCAGACAGACAGAACAGGCCACCTGTGGGGGGGGGGTGGGTGCAAGTTGCAGAATGTGGAGACGCAGAGAGGAGGGAGCGCTGGGCTTGGGATAAAGCTGGCGAGTGGTCAAGGACAGCTGAAGAAGGGAGAGGGGGCTACAGAGGAGCCTGGAGGAGTTCAGTGAGAGCCCGTCAACATGGGGCAGCTCGGCCTGCACAAGGATGGGGAAGCACAACTAGCAGGAAACGCCGAAGCCCGTTGGGCTTCACGAGAGGAGAAACCGGGTACGATTTTAGCGTGAGGAGCACGGCTGGCTGGGGCAAGGAAAGTGTTCTGGGTGTATGCAGGCTGCAGGGTGAGGCAATGGAAGGGTCCTACAAGGACAGGATTCTCGTTTGAAAAACATCAGGACGACGGATGTGAAAGGAAAGAAATCTTTGTTGAGAGATGTGTGATACCAAGGTCTATTCACTCAGAAGGGGAAATATCATATTTATGAAAGCATGTCCCCACCCCCACCCCCGCCCCGGGATGAATGTGTGAGGGAAAATCGGGGCAAGGTTATGAGGCCGTAACTGTGGGAGAGGAGAGGGTGCTGACTGGGAGGGGCTCCAGCAGGTCAGTAATGTACCTGGAAACGGAGAGGAAGTAAACCTTTGAAGCTTTTGTCCAGAATCTGCGGTAGGACCCCAGGAAGAGCAGGGGATGGGTAAGGCGGACGGATCCTGGGCTTGGTGGCAGATACCTAATTTCAAATCTGTTCCTTGACTTTGCAGGGGAATGACCTGGTGTCAGGCATTTCGACCTTGGATCCTTAGTTTCCCGGTGGGTTTACAGTGTTACCCTGTGGTTAGAAGAAGGAGGATGATGATGATGACGGTGACACGTGTACGCGTGTACGCAGATACGCAGCGAACATGATCTGGCAACAGTGCCTTTTATCACTAAATGGGAAAGGTATGAAGTTCAAAACTCAAAGGCGGGCCAGTGAGAATTTCACGTGTATGCTGTGGAGAAGATAAAATTCTGATACTACTACTAACGCACACACGAACCTCCTCCTCTTTCTCCCCTCTCCTGGTGGCAACAGTTACTGAGGTTTGCCCTTTCCCAGCCCCATGCTGCTCCATCACACGCAGCCTCCTAGTTTTCCTGATGACATACAGAGGTAGGTGGTATAGACCCATTTTCCACATGAGGGAACGGAGGCTTGGATAGGTTAGGTGACATTCCTGAGGTCTCCCACCTAGGAAGCGGAGCAACAGGAGTCAAACTTTTGGCTGCCTAAACCCAAATCTTTCCTCCCACCCTCCAAGTGGGAGAAACATGAGACGCTGGATAACGTCATCAGAAAAGAGGGTCAGACTGCTTACGTTGATGTCACCGCCAAGATCCCTGTGACTTGGCTCCGTGAGCCTCCTCATCACTACTGCAGGCCCGGGGGAAGTTCATATGGCCTCCTGAACCACAGCTTGTGTGAGCAGAACCAGTGGGCAGTTTTTGGTTTCCCCTCTTCATTTGAAAACTGGTGTGAAGATAATGAGAGAGAGAGAGAGAAATGTATACAGAAAGAGCAGATGATGAGGAATGAGAACGAGGTTGCGCTGGGTGGAGAGAGGTAAGAACACCATCTCAGGAGCAAAGACCCACCTGATGGAGGGACCCGAGGCAACTCTGGTCTTTTCTGTCTCATTTGCTCAGCTGCAAAGTGCAGAAATGGATCCACTTGGTCTGGGTTTTTTTTCTTTTCTAATTTGAATAGGCTCTGCTATAGAATATCGAACTATAACAGGTTCTGTTCAGTCTCTGGTTCTTTGGTCACCAGCTTTCCAGGACTATTCTCAGTGCCTGTAGATGCTATTAAAACTGATGAGAATTCTGTCTCATCCCTGTTACCCCTTTCAGGGGGCCTGAGTGGTAGAGAGAGAAAACATGTTGGTATTCTATTGTCCTGTTGTGTAATTATGTCTGTTTGACCCGCTAGCCTGAGGGCTTCTTGAGGAAGAGGACTGTGCTGTATTTATCTCAAACCTCCAGTGTGTAGTACAGTGCCCATTAAATCTCCGACGAAACAAGGAATGAGTGGGTAATGCCATTTATGAAGTGCTTACCATGTGCTAAGCACTTGACATCCATTACCTCACTAAGCCCCCACAACAACCCAGCGAGATACAGGAGCCATTCTTTTCCCCCTTGTTATGCAGTAGAAACAGGCTCTGGGCAGCTCAGCCACTCACCTGAGACCTCGCACCTAGGGAGTGACAGACACGGTTGGGATGAAAACCTCGGCTGTTGTCAACTCTGTAACCCATGCTCTTAACTCACTGGAATGTGCATCTCTCAAGAGGTGGCTAAGGACATATTTAAATGCCTCCCAAGGGGAGTGATCAATGGACCATCCATTTTTTGTAAGCAAAATGAAATCAGCAATGAAGTGAAGCACCATTTGGTGGTCTCCGTGGCACCATGCCATTTCAGGGACATTTTTTAAAAAATGGGACACACAGTCATATGGCCAGAGTTAAATCGCACTTTGTTCTAACCCAGTAACTTCTTAGTCTCTTTTCTGTCTAGTGTTCCATCTTGAAGCACGAATTCAGTCTTACTGAGCTATTAACTCTTTTCTCTGAGTGCGTCGTGTTGTCTTTTGCCTCTGGATTCTGCACGTCCTGAAATGTAATTACAGGTTCTGGTCTCTGATTCCTCAGCTGGACTGAGTCTCCTCCAAGGCAGGGGCTGTGTCTTACGAATCTATATCACCAGGGCCCGACCAGAGGCTAGTGGAGGACAGAGGCTAACTAATTGTTTGCTGAGTGAATGTGTTACACATGATCCAGAGGTGATTTTTCTAACGCCCAGGACCTGCACGGAGAAATGAGCGTGCGAAGCTGTTTTCTGCCTCACGTCGTGTTTTATATAGATTAGGCCACGCCTCTGACAATGCATTTCTCTGGAATTCTGAAGAACAAAAGGGGCCAACACAAATCCAAGGGAGAGTTTTATGCAGAACACCTAGACTCAAGCTTGCCCAGTCTCTACCTTTTCAGAATGTGGAAACATGCTTTCTTTGTGATGATGCACGGTGTTTGATAGTAGCTCATCCATATCAGTTCCTCATTTGAGCAGGGAGTGTGTGGGCTGCCACGGAAGCCTCGAGACTCTGTCCTGTGGCTGCTGTGACCCTGGGCAGACAGTCGTCCTTGTCTGGGTGCTGTTCATCACCTGGGAGGGGTTTGTGATTCTGTATAAACCACCATGTCTCCTCAAAGAGTAGCTCATAGCATGCAGGCAGCGCCTACGTTTCCGACATGCTCTGCACACATCCTACAGGTACATCCTTTCCCATCTTACATCATTACTTTTAAGCTCAAAAATTTAATTGTGGTGAGATGCATATAGCACAAAATTTCCCGTCTTCACCATTATACTTTTACGTGTTAAAGATATTCACACTTTTGTGTAACCACTCTCTAGAATTTTTTCTCCTGCAAAACTGAGCCTGACCCATCACACAACTTGCCATTTCTCCCAACCCCTGGACCCTGGCTACCACATTCTCCTTTCTGCTTCTGCAAGTCTGACAGCTCCAGATGCCTCATATAAATGAAACTGTGCCATAGTTGTTATTTCGTGACCGGCCTATTTCTCTTAGCACACTGTCCTCAAGGTGCGTGCGTGTGGTATCATGTTTCAGAATTTCCTTCCTTTCTCAGGATAATTGATATTCCGCTGTATGTATGGACTATGTTTGTTTACCCATTCATCCATCAGTGGACGCTGGATTGCTTCCACCTCTTCGCTACTGGGAATCATGCTGCCATAAACACGGATGTACAAATATCTCTTAAGACTTCAGTTTCAGTTTTTTGGGATATATACCCAGAAGTGAAGTTGCTGGATGATGTAGTAACTTTATTTTTAGTAGTTTGAGGAACACCGTACTGTTTTCCATAGTAAATGAATCATTTTAAATTCACAGCAATAGTGCACAAGGGCTCCAGTTTCTCCACATGTACTCTAACACTATTATTATTATTATTATTATTATTATTATTATTATTATAGTTCCATCCTAATGGATGTGAGGTGATACCTAATTGTGGTTTTGAATTGCATTTCCTTAATGAGTACTGATGTTGGCCATTTGTGTATCTTATTCGGAGAAATGTCTGTTCAAGTCATTTGTCCATTTTTAATTGGGCTATTTTGTTGTTGTTGAGTTATAGGGGATCTTTATGTATTCTGCATATTAACCCCTTGTGATATTTATGATTTGCAAATGTTTTCTCCTGTGCCTTTTTATCCTGGTGAGTATGTCCTTTGAATGTAGTTTAGTTGTTTACTTTTACTTTAGTTGCCTGTGACCTTGGTGTCTTAGCTGAGAAATCATGTCCAAATTCAATGTCATTAAACCCATGTTGTAGTTTATGAGTTTTATAAAGTTTACATTTAGGTCTTTCATCTATTTTGAGGTGATTTATATATACGGTATAAGGTAGGAGTCCAACTTTATTCTTTGCATGTGGACATCCAGTTTTCCAAACACCATTTGTCTTAGAGACACGGTCTTCTCCCCATTGAATGGTGTTAGCACTCCTGTCAAAAATCATTTGAGTGTGTGTGTGTGTGTGTGTGTAATATATAATACATAATATATTATGCATTATATTGAGTATATAATATAATACACATTATATAATAATATATAGTATATTATATATTATATAATGCATAATATATTATGTATCTATTGAGTATATAATATTATATTATATATTAAATATTATATATATATGTAAAGGTTTGTTTTTTCTGGTATCTCTCTCTCTCTCTCTTTTTTTTTTTTTTTTGGTCTGTAAGTCTGTCTTTATTTCAGTACCGCACTTACTGATCTTTAGTCTCCAAATAGCGTAAGACTCCAGGGCAAGTGTCAATGGATCCATGAAAACTTTGAGGTCTGAGAAGCAAGAGATGTCTCTAAGTCCTTCACTTGGTAGTTTGCAGAGCTGGGCCTCTGGACCCCTCTCTATGCTAGAAAGCCTGCTCCATGCTGGGCCAAGATACCCCCACCTAGGAGTCAGAGGGACAAACTTCAACAGGCCATTTTTTCATTGAAAAAGAATTGCCTTTGGGAGGGACAAAAATGAACTGGTCTGTGCTTGGCTTTCTAAGCACATTTTTGAAAATTAATGATCTTGTTGTTTCCCAATAAATGTAACCCTTTCATAACCTCAGTTTCACATGTTCCGCCCTCTGACCAGCAGCTCACTCTCTCTAATATGTGCTAAGACCATCTGCGATACTACAGTCTGCTCCCTGTTCCTTCTTCTGTTTCTGTGGTTTTCGTAGCACTCATACCTTCCAACATTCTGAATTCCTTGCTCATTTGCTGTGTCCGTTGTTTATCATTTGCCCTAGAATCTCACCTCCTTAAAGCAGGGATCTTCCCTTGTTCGCTGACGCGCACAGCGGGTGCTTGGTGTAAGCAGAGTGATGGTGCCCCAAAGATTCCCATGCCCCGATCCTCCGAGCCCGTGAACGTGTTACTTCCTACGGCCAAGAGACCGTGCAGACAGCGTTAGGGTTAAAGACCTTAAAATGAGGTGCTATTCTGGATCATCCAAGTGAGCCCAAACATAATCTCCCAAGCCCTTAAAAGCGAAGAACCTTCCCCGGCTGCAGAGAACCAGTGCTTCACAGCATGAGAAGGACTTGGCCTACCGTTGCTGCAAGAAGGGGCCGCAGCCAAGGAATCAGTGGCCTCTAGAAGCTGGCAAAGGCGGGAAGGTGGGTTCCCCTCTAGAGGCTCCAGAAAGGAATGCAGCCCCCTTGACATTTGATTTTTAGCCCCGTGAGACCTTCGTTGGCCTTCCACAGCCCTCAAAACCATACAATTGTGTTGTTTCAAGCCAGTATGCTTGTTAGGGCAGCAATAGAAAACTCATATATCACTCAGTAAATATTTGTGGAAAGAATGAATGAATGAGCCTCACATCGAACTGGCAGGTGAGGACTCATCCTCTTTAAGGGGGGACAGACTCAGCGAGGTGAAGCAACCTGGGCGGCGCGAGGCAGTCGGTGATGAGCAGGGCAGGGTCTCTCGTCTGTCTGATGCTCAGCCATCGCCCTACACTTCCTCCCTTGCTGTTGCGTGAGAGACTCTTGGCTTGGTATTGCTCGCCCCAACCACCGTAGCACGTTGCCATGTTGGTTCACTTTCAGATAAGGTGTGCAGCCGTGTGGGTGTGTCTCTCGCCTGGGGGAGGGAGAAGGAACATGAAAGCATGAGTAGGTCCTGTAAACCAGAGACACATCGCAAAACCTCAGCCTCAGAGCACAGGCTCTGTGCCTTGTGCAAACAAACAAGCCATCCAGGAGCTGCTTCGCTGTGACCTTCAGGGAGCAGCCACATCTGTCCTCAGCATCTCGACTTGGGAGCCAGTGTGGGGGAGCTCTCAGGGCCGGGCCATGCCAGGACCAGAGGCCGTCATTAGTTCTGGGAAAGCAGTGAGCTAGAAGTTTAATTTCACACCATCAGTTCTGAGATGAATCTCAAAACCTAGGCTCGGTTGTTAACATTAAGGGCTTGGTATGGGCAGAGGAGCTGTGAAGTCGTATTCTTTGAGGATTGATTGTACGTACACAGATTTATTTCAGTGGAATTTGGAGCTGCTGCGCATGGCAGGGTAGCCAAGGCAGATGGTGTGTGCGGGAGAAAATCGTGGGATACTGGTTTCCTCATAAAAATTTTCCACTGAAAGCTTTGCTCAGAGGTGGTGGGGCTGCTTCCTGGACCTAAACAAAACAGAGACCATCCGTATGGAAGGCAAGAGAACAAGTAAGCTGTCTGCATGAGTGACATACACAGCTCTGTGATTCAGGCAGTATTTAATCTACAGACATTGACACATCAGTACTTTAAGAGTAACATCCTCTATATAAAAATACGCACGAGCCTTATGCTTTCTGCTCCGGATGCCAAAATGGTTGCGCTATCTCCATGAACAGATGTAAGAAGCCTGGATTGATTACCCAAGGCTTGTTTCCTGCATTTCTGTTCCCCTCTCTTTTGACAGGTACCAGTAGCCATTTGTTACATTATCTTCTGAGTTCAAATTGGAAAAAAAAACAAGCCAAATCAGAGCAGTCTTTCCTGAGTTATAAAACCAACCATGTGAGGATGCTTTGAATGCTGTTCTGTGTGTACGTAGCTAAGAACCAGCTCCTCGTGGTAGTTTTGCAAGTGATTAGCCTGCCGAGTAGAAGCCTCCCTTTGGGAATGACAAGGGAACATTCCGTCGTGGTGCTTTAAAGTAAGCAGATTACTCAAGAGAATTTCTCTTTCCTCACCACTCCCTGGCAGTTTCCGGGGTGAAGAGATTTTAGGAGAGGGGTGAAGCATGACCCTGGAGGAGGTACAGGGATCTCATCATCACCACCTCTTACATTTCAAGTGGAGTCAGCATACTGTTATGTGTGTGCTGGGGCTGGAGAGTTGAGGAGCACTTAGACATAGCCTCTCTATAGGGGATGCCCTTTGAATTGTATTTGATAAACTTCTCTACATCCTACATTCCTATATACCGTAAAGCAAAGGCTGCCTCCTCTGTGAAGCCTTTCGTGATTTTTCCCACCAGACCTGGGTCTTATCTTTTGCTGTGACATGTTCAGTGGTGCGCTTGGCACCGGTTTCTTGGTCCCCACCCCTTCTCCCTGCCACCAGACTTAGTCCTGCATGAACGGAGAGGACTTTGCTCTATTACCTTTGCATCCCTAGTGTTGGCACCCAGTAGTAATAATAATAATAGTGAAATGCATTGGCACCTTCATGCTCATTCTTATGGCTGTGTTCCAGGCTTTGTACTAAGCAGTGTACCTAAATTATCTAAAATGCTGGTCATGTTAAATAAAATTATTCAGTAAGCAAAGACTCAAGTGTCAGATATGGTAAAAAAAAAATACAGAGGTGTTATGTTTGGTATTTGGGAACCAGTGTGGTAATGCAAGTGATTGTGTTAATCACAGCAGGTACTATGCACTAGCACTCACTCTGGGCAGCTAGGGGCTTTATTTACACAACCCCGTCTCAGCTTCACAGCAGCCTCAAGCAAAAAGATAAAGCCTACTAGCTTCGGGTCAGCCAGTTGTAATAGTTAGTTTGTATTGCTTTTGTTAAGTCAATTTTCATATTTATACAGTGGAAATAATGACGCCTACTTCGGGTGGTTGTTGTGGGACTCAGTGACATGAAGGACAGCATCTGGCACTTCGTAGATGCTCAGTAAGTGTTCGTTGGATGGTATGTTAAAACTTTTCCCAAGTGCTTGGCATATATTCACTTGCTGACAACTAAAATAGTACAAGCAATAACTGGTATTAATTGAATGTTTACTGTTGGGTTGGCCAAAAAGTTCATGTGTTTTTTTCCATAAAATAAAAGACACATTTTTAATTTTCACCAATAACTTTATTGATTTGGCTATTTTGAGTTTGTCAGCTGTCTCCCAGGTGGCAGAATGTTGACTGTTCTCGATTACTGTCTCAGGTGACCACTATCACCTGCGACCAGTCTACCTGCTCAAGGAGCGTGGGCCAGTGAGAGATCTCCAGCACGAAGCTTCGCAAGCCCCTTTCCGTCAGTCACGGCACCTTCTCCATACACTGCACAGATCTTTTTTTGCGTTTCTACCTTTCTTGATCTAATATAGCATGATATGCCAGAATGCTGCTTATTTTCTTCCATTTTCAGTATTAAAATGGCTACACAAAAATTCACCAATTTTATTTTTTTTTAAATGCACACCAATATGACAGCTATCACTATACAATCTAACAAAATTGTTTCAAATGAAGTTAAAGACAACTAAGCACTACTAGAGCCATCTTAAAGAAAAAAACAGATGAACTTAACGGCCAGCCTGCTACGTGCCAAATAGTTGTCTGAGAGAGCCACACAGGTTCACGTATGAATTACTGTCACCCTTCCCATTTGGCGAGAGAAAAACTGGGATCAGAATGATGTAATAACTTACCTAAAGTCATGACTTTAATGAGTGATGGGCCATGTTTGAAAGCAAGTTCTTGACCTTGATTTCTTTCTATTATGTCTCAATTTTCCTGTCTGCAAAATGCTGAGAGTAATAAATTATGTTGTGCATGCGACTTGGAGATCAGCTTTTATCCCATGAGTGATGCTGAGTGTGTCCTCCTGTGCATCCTACAGGAGGAAGTTGTTCCATCTGGCCAATGAGCAAACAGCCTTTCTTGTGGTACCTGGGGCACCCTCTTGGTTGAAGGATGGGGGCTGGCTCGCCTGTTTCCAACCACAGACAGTTGCTAACATGTAATGATCAAATTTTTGCTAAAGTAGCTAACCCATGCCTGGGGGAGAAGACCCAATCCACCTTTATTCTAACAAATATTCATAATAAACCTGCCCGTGAGCCATAGTATTAATTTCACTCTAAATAGATGATTCTTGCTCTGCAGCTTCGTTAAATACATTGGTTTGTGCTTTGTAACTAGAAGGTAGATTTGGGCAAGTACGCCTTATCTTCACAGCTCCTAATTGCAATGGGATGCGACTGAGTTCATAAAATTACCTTATGTCACAATTTGAAGAATCTTAGAGACCTTCTACTTCAAAGTGGTTTTTGCTTGTTGTGTTTGAAGCAGTGCAAACCTGTTTAAAAGTGAAATTTCACATTAACTCCACTGAATGTAATTGGTGTAAACTTGGGGATGGTTCTCAGCTGACAGGCCCTCCTGTTAGGCCCCGAGACATGTGTTAAAAAAAAAAAAATCACCCCAGGGCCACCCACATCAGTTTGGAAACTCCAGGTTAGTGGCCTCCATCCCCAAAGTTATAGCTTAGCTTGTGACAGAGGCAGTGTCTTGGAGCCAGGTCTTTCGACATTTCTTCCGGTGCTTTTTTTCTTTTTTATTCTACTACAATTCATTTACTTTAAAGGGGAGCTGATCAAAGGTAGGAAATGCCTAAACTAGCAACAGTTTTAGTGAGCAGTGACGGTCCTCACTAGCTTCCTTTTGAGTTCGTGGAAAAGGCCGTTAACATATGTTCTTAACCCACCTCCAAGTTGCCAAGGCATTCTCTGATGCTTTGCCAAGGTGTGTCCATCCCAGTGACTCCTTCTCCCTGACGCATTGCTAAAAATAAGAAAACTTGCACAGAAGCATATGTTGTGGTTTGCCTTTGATTTGGGCACAGAGTGTCCAAGTGTGAAAACAAAATTGGTCGCTCCATCCTCTAAATGCACAGATTTGCTCATCTGTACTGTACTTAGTTGGGGCAGTTTACAGCTTACCTGTCATGGGGCTCAGCGATTTCACAAAGACACTTACTACCCAGTGTCTCATGTAAATAAGAGTGGTGATAAGGGACATCCTGTCTTGTTCCTGATCTTACGGGAACCCATTTCAGTTTTTCCTGTTGAGTGTATTAGCTATGGGTTTTTCATATGCGGCCTTTATTATGTTGAGGTTATGTTCCCTCTGTTCTCAGTTTGCTGAGAATTTTTTATCATAAATGCTGCTGAATTTTATCAAACACATTTTCTGCATCTATTGATGTGATCATGTGTTTTTATCCTTTGTTTTGTTTATGTGGTACATCTTGTTACTTGATTTGCAGATATTGTACCAACCTTGCATCCCTGGAATAAATCCCACTTGATCAGGGTATATGATATATTTTTTTAATGCATTGCTGAATCCAGTCTGCTGATGTTTTGTTGAGGATTTTAGCATCTATGTCCATCAGGGATATTGGCCAATAATGTCTTTCTTCGTAGTGTCTTTATCTGGTTTTGGAATTAGGATAATGCTGGCCTCGTAAAATGAGCCTGGGAGTCTTCCCCTTTCTTGAACATGTTGGAATAATTTGAGAAGGATAGTTGTTAGTTCTCCTTTGAATGTTTGGTAAAATTCACTTGTGAGGACATCTGCTCCAAGACTTTTGTTTGTTGGGAGTTTTTTGATTACTGCTTTAATTTCATGAGTTGTAATTACTCTGTTCAGGTTTTCTGGTTCTTCTTGATGCAGTTTTGGAAGATTGTGTTTCAAGGAGTTTATCCATTTTGACCAGCTTGTTGGCATATAGTTGTTCATATTTTGTTACAATCCCTTGTATGTTTGTGCTGTCAGTTGTCACTTCTCCTCTTTTATTTCTGTTATTTATTTGGATGCTTTCTCTTGTTTTCCATTTTGTTTATCTTTTTAAAGAACTAGTTCTTGGTTTATTGACCTTTGCATTTTTTTTTACTCTCTATTTTGTTTATTTCTGCTCTGATCTGCATTATTTCCTTTCTTCAACTCGCTTGGGCTTTGTTTTTTCTTTTTCTGGTTCTTTAAGTGTCGATCAGGTTGTTCATTCGAGAATTTTTTCTTACTTCTTGGGGTAGGCCTGTATTATTATAAGTTCCACTCACAGGATTGCTTTTGTTATGTGCTGTAAAATTTGGCTTGTTATATATTCATTTTCATGTGTCTCAAGGTATCTTTTGATTTCTTTGTCGATCCCGTTGTTGACACAGTCACTGTTTAGTGACATGCTGTTTAGCCTCCACGTGTTTGTGTGGTTGGTTTTGTTTTTTTCTTGCCATTGACTTCTGTTTTGTACCATTGTTGTCAGAGAACATGCTTGATATGACTTCAGTCTCTTTCAACTTATTGAAACTTGTTTTGTGTCCTAACATGTGGTCTATCCTAGAAAATGTTCTATGCACTTGAAAAGAGTATATTTCTGCTGCTTTGGGTGAAATGCTCTGAAAATATCAGTTAAGTCCATCTGGTCTAATGTGTCGTTTAAAGCTCCTGTTTTCTTGTTGATTTTTTTTTCTAGAAGATCTATCCATTGATGTTAATGTGGTGTTAAAATGCACTGTGACCGTATTATTGTCAGTCTCTCCCTTCACGTCTGTCAGGATTTGCGTTACGGATTTAGGTGTCCCTGGGCTGGGTGCGTACCTGTTTATAAGGGTATAGCCTCTTGTTGGGTCAATAACTTTACCATTATGTAATGTCTTTGTTTATCTCTTATTGCAGCCTTTTTTAAAAAAGTCTCTTTTGTCTGATGTAAGTGCTTCTACCCTGGCTTTGTTGTTGCTGGTTTCCATTTGCATGGCGATCCTTTCCATCTCTTCACTTGCAGTCTGTGTGTGTCTTTTGTTCTGAGGTGGGTCCCTTGTAGACAGCATGTATAAGGATCTAATTGTCTTACCCATTCTGCTGCCCGCTGTCTTTTGATTGAAGTATTTAAACCATTTACATTTAAGGTAATTATTGATAGGTATGTATTTATTGCCATTTTCTTCTTTATATCTGTGTTTCTCTTTTTTTCCCTCCACTTAAAGTAGGCCTTTTAATATTTCCTGTAATACTGGTTTGGTGGTCATGAACCCCTTTTAGCTTTTCTTGTCTTGGAAGCACCTTATTTCACCTTCAATTCTGAATGATAGCCTTGCTGGGCCAAGTGAACCTGACATAATGCACTGAGGTCCTGTGTGTGCATGCACGTGTGTGTGTGTATGTGGATGTGTGTTCAACAAGGCGAGTTTTGTTGAAAAGAACCATTAAGCACGATAGTGCTGTTTTTTCCTTTAATAAAACTAGGCGACGATGGCAGTTTCTCAGTTGGCTGTGTGCTTTGGTGACTCTATCTTAGGACCGTTTTCTCACTCCAGCTATTCATCCACTTACCCACTCATTCATGAAATGTTTACTGAGCATCTGTTGTGCACCAGGCACTTTGCGAGGTCCTGGAGAAAATGCCAGGGTGGGGAGTAGAGAGAGCTCAACTACTGGCTGCGCGTCTCAGAGGCGCAGCGGTTCAGGGTCAGTCCTAGCACGGAAAGCAGTTCGGGGGGAATATTTAAGAGAAGTGCCGGGTTGGTTGGATTGACCTGGAACACAAGGCAGTGGGGCCCTAATGAAAGGGGACGGGTTTCTGTGTTACTATTGGGTCGCTGGCAGCACATTCCCGGCACTTTGGTCGTCCTTCCGTTCGTGCTCTCATTATAAAATGACTATGAGGTACTGTGTCCGTCTCTCTGTAGTTATAACGAACTTCTACAGACAGGACCTCTGATCAGTTGATCCTGTGCTCCCTGGAAGCTCATAGACAGTAACATAGAAAATGTTTGTTGAATGACTGCTGGGTTGCACAGCTCTTCACGACATTCCTGCTGTTTGCCAGTCACTGTACGATTGGAAGGCTATGGAAGTGCGATGTCTGGTGACACTCACTCAGCTTCAGCCTGTGGTGGGGGCGGCTGCGCCCTTACGGTGCTGCTGAGTTGCGTGCTGTGCTGAGAGCAAGAACAGAGGGTCACGGCAGCTGTCATCCTCTCAGTGACAACCTGATACGGTGGCTGAGAAGAAAATGGGACTGACAGGTTTAGAGTTTGGACTCCAGAGCCAGATGACCTGGATTCGAATTTTGCCTCTGGCGTTTACTAGCTCCGCAGCCTGGGGCGCATCTCATATATTGTCCGTGCCCCACTCTCCTTGTCTGGCCGCCCTCACGGCCGTCCGGTGGGACTAAACCTGTTGAATTATTATGGTAGCAGCTTAGAGCGGTGTGTGGGTTGGAGCCAGCTTCATGTACTGTTGCCCGTTGTGGCGGTTAACAAACAGAGGGTGGTTAGAAGCATGGCTGCTGTAGGCTGAAGTTTGTGTTCTCCCCAAGTTCATATGTTGAAACCTAACCCCCCAATCTCATGGTATTTGGAGATGGGGTTTTGGCAGGCGCTAAGGTCATGAGAACGGACTCCTCATGCATGAGATTAGTGCCCTTATAAAAGGGACTCCGGAGAGATTTATTTTCCCTCACACCAGGTGAGGATACAATGAGAAGGTGGCTTTCTGTAAACTAGAAAGTGGGCCCCACTAGACACTGAATCTGCTGGAACCTTGACCTGGGACTTCCCAGCCTCTAGAACTGTGAGAAATACATCCCTGTTGCCTGCAAGGTACCTAGCATATGGTTTTTTGTTATAGCCGATCTGACGCAGACAGTGGCCTTTGTTATCAGAACTGGATGCAAGTTCCACCTCTGCTTCTTCCTGGCTCTATGATTGAGGCAAGGATATCACCTCCGTTTCTTCCACCACTTAAGTGGTGCAGTAAATGTTGCTTGACTTAGAGGGCAGTTGTGAGCGTTCGGTAAGAATCCGTTGATCAAGCACTTAGCACAGTACTAAGAACTTGTCACGGAGCCTGCTTGGCTGTGGTGGGGGATATGAGGGGGTGCTCGGATAGCTACTTGCTTATGTGGAGAGCTTTATTTAGGGTAAGCTCAAGACTAGGGCCTTGAGAGTCCCTTTGTTCCCATCAGATGCTACACGTGCTGCTCTGTGACACAACCTTGGGTACAGAAGTGTTGGGACCTGTAAATAGGTGGCAGAACGAGCCCTAAATGAAGGCATAGCTTTGGGATTAGTGTCCCTAAATCCCAGCAGAAGCCTGTGATCTAGGACAGGGTGGCAGGTCATGGCAGGACCAGCTGGAGGAAGTGGGATGCAGAGCCCTGTGAGAATTAGGTAGGGACTTTGAGGGTTCCGGTTCTAACTGTGAGCTTCCGCTATGCTTGTGGGACAAGGCGGAGCCCCCCAAGCAGTGATTACACATTACGTATGTCTTCTTTAATAAATACCTCTGCACAGGTCAATCAAGTAATTGCATCATTGTCTTGGGGAAGGTGCAGCCAGGTATTTTTATAAAAGATCCATAAAAGATCACAGTGTGCAGCCAGGGTTCGAGAGCTACCTGGGCAGAACCTGCAGGCATGGCCAGGTTGTTCTGTTTTGAGATGAGAGGTCAAAGTGTCCAAGGAGGGCAGGGGAAGAGGAAGGACTTGGTTAGGTCGCTCAGGGAGGTTAAAGCTCTTTGCAGCTTAAACATTTATTTTCCCCAAATGATGCAACTTTGAATTTATTCAGTGAAATTGGAAAGGTGGTTTACTCTGGGATGAATTTCCTTTTATGTCAAATATTAGGAGAATGGTAATTTATAAGATTATTCACTTCCATCAAAAGCTTGTTTCCAGGTAAGAAGTAATATTTTGCTTAATATAGAAGTTTTACAGAAATTAATAATTAAAACATTAGTAATGTTTTTGATTTATTAGCAAATAAGGCATTGAAATTACAAAACTTTTCCTGTTAGGTGATCTGTATTATAAATGCTTCTGACAAAAATGCTTGTTCATTCTTAGGACTTTTTTCTTTATCCTTTTCTTGTTTACTTTTCTGCCAAAACATTTAGCCTTGTCATCAATCATCAATCATAAAATAGCCACTTGTTTATTTATTCAACAAATATTTACTGTTAAAACAAAAGTTTGTATCTGTTGATTGTTGTATGTGTTCCAATTTGTCACGAGTACACTTAGCATATCTGTATCAGCAAATTTAATTTCCAGCAAAGGGACTTGTCTCCCTGGTTGTGCCATAGAAAAGCTTTGCAATCAAGAATTTTTCTGGTTTAAAAAAAAAAAAAGCACATACTTATTTTCCTCCTTTGGGATATGCTTCCTGGAGGGGTCAGAAATAAGGCTAGAAAAATTATGTCCAATTTTTCTTCGATAATCCTTTAAGTATCTTCCCATATGCATTTCAGAATGGTGCCACAGATACATAATTTTCAATGGGAGAAAAATGAACTTGAATTTTATAAGAACCTAGTGATTATGTTCTTGAAATCTGTTCGTGCCTGTGCTGCTGGTGAGGGGAACCCCCCTGCCCCCCCCCACCCCCCGCCTGCTGGACCACAATTTGCAACTGCTGCTTTCTTTGCATTCACTTTTGTTAATAGATTCAGGAGGGTAATCCTCAGATGCACCAACAGTGGAACACAGATGATAAAGATAGAGCACAGACAATCTGGGAGGTAGATGAATTTGTAGAGTTGAGATCTCTTCACCATTTTGCACTTGGAGCTGCAATGCATTATTGTCTTTTATCTTCCATTAGATAGAAATGGCTTTCAACTAGGCCTGGAGGGGCAGGGAGTTGTACGAGACTGCTTCTCTCTCTTACACACACACACACACACACACATTTTTTTTCTGTCCTCAGGGAACTTTTACATGAGCTTAACTACTATCTTTGCTTGTGAGTCCAGTTATCTGTTGTCAACCTTTTAGCACTGTTGAGCATCACTGCGTGATCATGGTCAGAGGAGGCAGAGAGGTGGAGCAAACCTACGAGAAGCTAAGTATGTCCATCAGCGGGCATCTTGATTTATTTTTCTTCAGATAGCCGTGGAAGGGGAGAGAGACTGTTTTTGCTTGCAATGGGGAGAACCCAGAAGGTATATTATGTATTCATCTTAAAGGTGACATTTATAAGCGGGACGGTTTCTTGAGGACAGTATCATATTACAAGGTAACCCACTGTGCATACTGTGCATGCAGGTACTCTGAAAGCAAAAAGGTATTTTTGTCTGGGCTCTGTCAAAGGGGAACTTCAGTGTGTTTTCTTGGAGGCAAGATCTGTGAAAACCCTCTCTGGAGCTTAGGTGCTGCAGCATGCTGTGTAAAGTCGGCCAGAGGCCATTATTGTTTTTATTAGGTGATTATATTCTAAAGAGGAGTTGGACCTCAATCATAAGCAGATCCTTTATGTGTGCTTCTGCACATTCTGGCTCCAAAGTGCTAAATTCCAAATTGGAATATTGATCATCTGATGTCTGAGTTACGGCCTTCTCCCAACCCTGAATTAGGCCTCAGGGCCCATGTGTCTTTCTGGAGATAAGTTCAGCTCGTAACGGGGAGGTGGAAGGTCTTAAACTGTGGGTCCCACAAGGTGGGAAAGGCAGACTCGGGCACTGGCCTCCCCCGGTGAAGCGGGAGGCAGGAGAGCATTTTATGGCATGTATTATATAAAGAAATTGTCGTAAGTTGTAAATGTCCCCGAATAGCCTCCCGGGGAAGGCAAACATTAAGGCCGTCCTGCAAATGTTTATTATTTCCATGCAAATTCAATTGAATCGCTTTTCTTTGATTCTCCAAGTTTTTCTTTTTCACGTAACCTCAGGCTTCTTTCCTTAAATTTTCCGATTCGATAAATATCCCTGAGTCTTGAAGTTTAACCCTAATATTTTGAGAACGCGCAAACATGCTTTAATCAGAATTTCTCAGCCGCAGGAACATGGACATGTTGTGCCTGGTGATTTTTTGCTGCAGGATGGTTAGCCGCATTCCAGGCCCCTGCCCAGCACATGTCAGTTGGACCCCCTGCCCCGTGTGATGACAACCCCAGGCATCTTCAGGCCTGGTCCCCTGGCGGGGACAACTGGCCCTGGTTGAGAGTCACTGCCTTAAAGTGGTGTCCGTTCAAGGCTCTTCAACATTCTAAACAGAGAAAGAGGAGAGTGTCAGAGTTTAAGAAGAGAGGCAGGCGCAAACCCCAGGGTTACAGATGTTGTTCATATGCTGACCCCCCCTCCAGGGTGTGAGGGGGGGCGGGGCTGTGAGTTTTCTGTACCCCTGTGGCCTGGACTGCCGGCCACTATTCGTTGGATGAAAAAGAGAGCCCAAGTACTGGTCACTAAGTGTATCTTCAACTTACATAAATGCATGTTTTTTGTATACGTGTGTATATGTGCATTGGGTATTATTTAAAGAACTTAACTGAGCATCTTTATGATTCTTTTCTAGCCAGTGTCTGAACAGTGGACACAAAGCAGGTATTCAGTAGCTGTTGGTTGAATGCTCGCCTGGAATACAAAAAGTACATTAAAATGACTCATTGACAGAACATTCGTGTTACCATGCCGTCAGAGATGTGTCTTGGGGATGATTCAGGATCTGCCCTGGGATGCGGGTGCTCCCAGATGGGCACCCTGAGGGGCCTGCTTGCTTCGTTTCCTTTGAGCCTCCCATTTGGTGCCCCGGGTATCCAGGTCCCAGGAAGCCTACTGGGCATTCCTGGGACTACACTGGCAAGACAGAGAGTGTTCTGGTTCAGTAGGGGGGTGAAATATTTTATTTTACATCCCGGATCATCTCAGTTGTGCGTATCGGTGCTTCCTGTTTTTAGAGCACCCCTGGCCGCCCTGCAGAGCTGTGACCAGTCGTCCTGAGATGAGTCTGTTTCGAAGGTCTGCATTTACAGTCCTAAAAAAGTCAGAGGCTAGCAGCCTTTCCCCCAAGATTTACGCTGAAACGGCACAAAAGTTTAGTGTTATTGGAAGGTATTTGAAATCACTTTTTAAACTTTAGATTTAAATCCATTCTCTAGGCTTGGACCACTTACAATGGTGTGAATTTTAAAAGGCCTGTAAAAAACATTTACAAGGTACAGTGGATTTCTAGGTCAGGGCTCAAGGCTTGAGGAGGAAAGTGGAATTAGAAGGCGCTACCGTTAAAATCAGAAAAGCTGGTAGAAATGACCTCGTTCAACCTTCTCAGTTTGCAGATGGGGAAACTGGAAGTCACTAGGAGATTAAATGACTTGTCCAAGGTTGCAGAATTTGTCAGACTTATCTTTTGGATCTCTGCCTCTCTCTTCCCTCCCTCCCCCTTCTTTCTCTCTCTTTCCTTCTCTCTCTCTGCATCCTTCTCTCTCTCTCCATCCCATCACCAATAAAACTAGAAGAGGTTCGCAGGCACAGGTACATGGTGGTTTTCCTGGACCGCCAGGAGATACGGCAGTCCGCCACAACCATTTTGTTTTATTTATGAGTAAACAGAAACCCAGAGGTAAGGGATTGTGCTGCTGGGGGTGAAAAAGAGCCAGTGACAAGCAAAGCTACAACTTGAACCTGGCTGTTCTCTCTGTTCAGTTAGCCTTTCACCGAGGCGTGCAACTTTCTCATTATTCTATTTTGCACTCTCCTTTTTGGAATCATTTACTTATTCATTAAGCTGGTATTTCCTGAGCAGCTGCTTTAGGTTGGGTAACGGGACACAGCAGTCAGCAGGACATGATCTCTGCCCTCCTGAGCTCACACTGTGGCCAGGGAGCGGAGAAACGAGCCGGCGATGCCCTCCGAGCACAAGTGTTAGAGGTAAGGAGCCAGCGTTGTGGGCTGTCAGCGAGCGCTCCTGTGGAAGGGGACACCGGGAACGGGATGATCTCTTCCTCACGGTGGCTCAGGGAAGCGTGGAGCCAGGCGGAAAGTCGAGAGGGAGAGGGGGGTAGAGTTCCGGGGAGTAACGTAGGCCCAGACTCCGGACCTGGCTCCATGACTTCTTGGCCGGATAGTCTTGGTTCAGTCACTCAGTGTTCTTGGCCTCATTGCTTATCATGAGGATGATTATTATATTCACATACATCCTTTTCTGAGAGCCACGTGACCGCGTGAGGTCCCTCCATGTTCCAGAGAGGCAGGTTTCCTGTGGGTTCAGAGCAGAGCCTCGATTTCATCCCAAGCTTGGCACCTGGGCTGCCTCGGGGCACGCAGGACCATTCTGACGTTCTGAGTATTCAGTGGGCTGGTATTATTACAGAGAAGTATGCACTATATAAATGGCAATTGTTCTGTATAATACAGTTTCCTCTAAGTCCACTTTGCAGGCCCATGCCTGAGGAGATATGTGCATCATTCATATTTCTTACCCACTAATGTTCTGTTCATAGTGGGTGGCTGAGCTATGCAAAGGAAAATGCTTATAAAGAATATCAAGTGCTTGGGCTTGTAAGGGAAAAAGTATATAATTTTTTCTTTAATTCTTTCTTTCTTAAATAATTCGTTGAGTTTGTATCACCTTGAGACTACATGAGCACCGACCCCAGAGAGAGAGATTTGGGATCTTCTTCCTGTCCCTCCCTCACACCATGGGTTTTTTTCTCCCACGTGCTAGCCATTGGGGTGAATTCTCACAGTGTGTGTACGTAGCAGGAACGAGGACATCAAGGCCTGGAGAGGTTGCCTGACCTGTGTTACCAAGCGGACGAGGCAGGGTGCAGTCCTGGATCTGTCTCGCTTCAACATCCGAGCTTTAAGCACTAAGCAATATTGCCCATCCCTTGATTTGAGTTATTCGTTAGGACATTTTCTGGCACCACCATGGAGCAAATGAAATGTGTACTCTCCTAGAGTCCTAAGATACATCCTTTCAATCCCCCCTCACCTACCTGTTCCCCACCTTTCTGTGTGACTGTTTTCTAAAGCTGTTCCTAGGGTAAGCCTTTTACTAGTTCTGGGCGGTGAGATGTAAAAATGCGTCTTGGGTAAGTTAACCCATCCGCAGTGAGAGGGCTAGGGCATGGCATGATGCTTCTACTGCAGCTTACGTGGTTTCTT
Source organism: Anoura caudifer (assembly GCA_004027475.1). Lineage (NCBI taxonomy): Eukaryota > Metazoa > Chordata > Mammalia > Chiroptera > Phyllostomidae > Anoura > Anoura caudifer. Next base: position 45,992 of record PVKU01008555.1, on the reverse strand, counting down.
TAGGGGGCTGCCGTTCAGGGAGCATTTGCCGGTTTGCTGATTTCATCCTCACTGGTGTCATTTTCCAGCGCAGGAAATGGAAACATGCAAATGCAAGGCTGGTACTCCTTCCGCATTCTTGGAATCACTGGTGCCTGACGCCCGTAAGCCCCTGGAAATGCATGTTGTTCAGGCCCCAAAACATGTGGGGCGACTAACTCAGACTGGAACCGTCTTTCAGACTCCAAGCCTCGTGCTTTCTTCCAGAGCATTACCTGGTGTGACCTTCGTAGTCCTTTTGCATTCTGGGGCTTCATTCTTTCCATCTTTCCTAAGAAATGTTCAGGATGACGTCGGGGTTGACAACACAGATGCCAGCAGCCTGGATCCCAGCTCTGTTGCTCCCCAGGTGTGTGATGTTGGGCAAGTGCCGTAACCACACTGAGCCCCAGTTTGCTGTCTTTGAAGTGAGGATAATGATGATGCCAAGCTTTTGGTATTATTGTAAGATTAAATGAGTTAATGTACGTAGGTATAATGTTTAGGACGGCATCGGACACCCAGTACGCTTTTCTCTGTATGCATTAGCTACTATAACTATGAGCTACTATGACTTAGTTTTCAAACACTTAATAAGCCGTTGCCATGTGCCAGGCACTGTGCTAGGGAAAGGGCTGGATTCCGGGTGTTCCTTTCAGCTCCGACCTTTTGCGATGAGTGTAAACAACCAAAGCCTCCATCACTGTGGGCAGAAGCACTGGATGGTTGGCTTCAGGGGACTTTCTGACTTTGCTTACAGATCGTTATGTGTGAAATGAAAATTCATTTAGCTTTTACTTTCTCTTACCCATCTTCTTCAGGTAGGTGGATTGTATTTTACTACCTAATTAACAGTAATGGGAAAAAATGGAAGGAAGCACATTTTGTAGCTTATGTGTGGGTTGAAATTTCCCAAGATGCGAAACAAACTCATAAACAGGAAAGATAATAGCCTTGTTTAAATTAGAAAATCCATGGATATCAGAAAATGGAGTCATGTCATTTTGCTGTTTGGGGCTGGGAGAAGCAAGGCATGAGCATATTTGCGCATATTTGCACATAATGTCCTTGGAGAAAATTGGTCCTTCAAAAAGCAAGACACATTTGGATATGAAAATTATGTTCAGACTGCTGTATTAGCATAGTCCTATCTTTCTGGACATCTTTCCAGTGTTGTGCGTATTGGAGACAAAGTCCCTGACCTCTTGCAAACCATATTGGGGGGTAAACAGGAGGGGCTTAGTATATTTCCTCTCTTTTGGGACTGGTGCCTAAATTCCAGTTTCTCTTTGCTAACAGTTTACGGGATTTAGCCAGACACCCTGCAAGGTGTCTGGACTTTAGGATCGGAATATGGACTTCTGCCCTTTTAATTAGAAATTCCAGGGCAACCTTGAGCAAGACATGGCATCTTTCCGGGACTCTTTCCGTCCTGGTAGCATGGGGAAAGTAATTACAGTTGCCCTGCCTACCCCAAGGCTGATATGGTGAGGTAGAAAGTGTGTGGGCTTTGCAGACAAAGAGACCCCACCTGACTCAAGGCCCCTCCTCTTTACTGCACTGCTCAGAACCAGTTTCCTGGCCTGTAAAATAAAGACAAGGTCACCTGTGTTGCCAAGTTGTTTGGGGGTTTGATGGTTTATCATGTGTTTGGCTGCAATGTGGCAGTCCTTTATAATTAAAATATAGGGGCCCTTTAGGCCTGCTTTTTAATTGTGATAGAGAATATGTACAAAAGAACCTATGACTGCGTATGTGTACAATTAGTGAACAATAATAAGATAAAAGTAAAATAAAAACCCAAGTACCCACTCCTCAGGCCACGGAGTAGAATGTTGTGTATCTCTAGAAGCTTCCTAAGGGCTCCTCCGTGATCTCAACCCCCTCCCGCTTTCCCGGGTAACTTCTAGCCTGAATTTCATGTCGGTTGTTTCCTTGATGTCTTTCCGTGGAGGTCCCTAAACAATTTATTATTTAATTTTATTTTGCCTGCTTTTGAACTTTAAAGTTATATTGTAAAATATCCTTATGACTTTGCTTCTCATTCTCTTTCCAAGATTTCTGGACATTGATGCATGTAGATATACTTCATTCATTTTCATGGTTGTATAGTATTCCACCCCAAGAGTATTCTTTTTATCTCATCTGGTAATGGGAGGCATTTGGCTAGTTTCTGTTATGAAATGTGTTGCTATGAATGTGAGCTATTGTATCCCTTTAATTCTTAAAGGGAAAGAGTCTTTGTAGACCGTTGGGCCTGACATCTTGCTGCTGCCTAATTGTTTTACTTTTCTAAGACAGCCAAGAGATCAGGGCAATTCCCATAGTTGCTCAGGTAGTGAATGGCAGTGCGGGGCCAGTAACTCAGGTCTCTGATCCCAGTTTGGCTTGTTGTTGTGCCTAGGCAATGTCTGACAGTTTGTCTTTTTATTTTAAACAGTTTTTCATGCTGTTGATATGATGTTGGGAATTTTTACTTGGAATAGCTCATCAATACTCTCCTAGAAATGTGCTTGACATTTGTTGAATTGATTTGCTCCCTGTCCAAAGTTGGGGTCTGTGCTTCTGTGCTGGCTCCTCTTGCTCCCTGTCTCATTAATGCTGGCCCTAGGCTCATCCATGTCCGTAGGCCTGTGAGTAAGCTTCTATGCCTTTCAGCAGTGCGAGCCTCTGAGACATGTTTCAGTCAGGGAAGGAATCAACACAGACCCAAAACGGCCAGGGGGAAAAACTGCTGCGGAAAGAGGGTCTGAATCCTTATAAGGCGCTTTCTTAGGAAATGTCCCTTTACTATAAATATGAATGGATATTCAATTTTAGGCCTACTTAAAAAAAAAGAAAAGAAAAGAAAAGAAAAAACCTCTCTAGGATTGAAATTAGATTGGGGGCTGATGGAATGAGTATAGGGTGGGGTGTGTCTGTGCCACGCTAAGAAATGTCTGAAAGTTTTGAGCAGCTGGTGCAGGGGAACAGCTTAGCCGAAAACAAATATCAGCTGATTTTAGCACTTCTTATTTCTGGATGCCCTGGTTTGTTAACTCCAGCATTTGGCCCACTTGTAAGTTCTATTCTTGAACATTTCATCTCCCTCTGCCACTGACATGCTGTGCGACCTTGGGCAAGTTACTCCCCAAGTTGCTTTCTGAGCCTCAGAGTCCTACATCCCCAAGTGGGAATAGTAGCTGCTATTTACTAAGAGCTTCTATTGCGGGAGCAGCGTGCCACACGCTTGTCATGGATCGCCTCTTTTAGATTCCACAACACCATGAAATAGGAACTATTATTATCATCCCCATTTTATGATGAGGAAATGAAGCACAGGAAATGGAGGCACAGTTGGCCCACCGACCACCATTAAATAGGGGATGTGGGAACTTGTTCTCAGAGAGGTCTGTTTGGGCCCCTGTCGTTCCTACTTTGAGTTGGGAATTGCTGTACATGTTTTATAGGTGTCCCCTTCCCACACACCCCTTCCACCACTGACGCCTGGTCATCGCATCGTCTGTCTGCTATGGAACCGCAGAGGAGCGTGCGGTGAGGATTCTGAATTCTTGATGTGCATTTTTCTGGAGAGAGTGTCCAAGGTTTCTGTCACTCTCCGAGGCTTTAGAGACACTCGATGACTTTGATGTTAAAGTCGCTGGGAGAGCAAACAATGCAACCAGCCTTTTGAAGGCTGGAGATCCATTTTGCTTATGAATAAACTTTCAAAAGCTTACGTTGATTACTTTTTAATCTTCTTACTTATTGATCTGACCAAATATTCTGGAGTTCTGAAAGTATAATGAAAATTCTTTCTAAGGGATTTACCCAAGAAACCAAAAATAGTAACCTATCTAGTGAGTTATGCTGTACTTAGTCCAAATATTTGACCACTATGTCTTTTCACTGGGAGTTTTCAAAGGAATTGAGAAATGACTGTTCTTATTACTTATACAGATACACTGACAAAAGCTCTGTAAAGGATAAAGGATTGTGTCTGTGTGTGTGTATGTGTTTGTGTGCAAATGCATGCCGTATTTTGGGTGGGTCATCAGTTTATGGTTCTAGTATTGAGAAGGTATAGGAGTAACCTCAGTAAATTATAAGAACTATTTGCTATTGAGTAGTAATATTAATACTAGCAATGTTTTACATTTATTGGGCACATATTGTATTAGGCTCTCTTTGAAGGACTTCAAATGGATTAATTAACCCATATGATTATCGCAGCTGCTGTTTGCAGAAGTCACAGCGCTAAACTAGCCATTTTACAGATGAGCAAATTGAGGTGCAAACAGCTTAAGGACTTGCCCAAGGGAAGTACAATGTGAGAGTCAAGCTAGAACATGTCCAATTAATTGTGACGGCAGGTATCTCATATGGAACAAATGACTATATTCATGCTTTGGCATGACCTCCATTATCATTGCTTCACTCTGAGACTCTTGTCTCTTCCTGGGAGGTCCAAGGTGAAGGAATCAGGTATTAATTAAATGCCTAATACGGGTTAAGTGTCTTACATATGTTATTGGTGCTTCAGTACCATCCCACGCATGTGTTTATTATGGCACTTTTCTCATTGTTGTGTTATTGGCTGTTTGACGTCCTCTTAGCCTATGAGCTATTCGTTCACCTATGTATTGGGGAACTTTTGTTGCAGTAACAAGCTTCCCTCAAATTTTAGTAGTTATTCAGGTGTGCTGCAGTTTTGCTCAGCTCTGTTCCAAGAGCCCTTTCATTCCAGGGACCTAGGCTCTGGGAATAGTCCCATTTCGTCCGTGTGCTCCTCAGGGCAGAGGGCAGAAATGCAAGAGTCTGAACTGAATGAGATAAGTGCATTTCAGGTTTCCACTCAGTTCTGGTGCACGTTATGTCCACTCATAGCCCACTGGCCGAAGGCGTGCAGCCAAGCAACGGGGGCCGGGGACATTCTCCCCACGCTTTGAGGTGCTGGCAGTCACGGGGCAAAAGGCATGGATGGGTAAATTTCTCACTGGGAAGGACAGAGATAGTTGGGAACCATAACACAGTCTACCGCCATCTGGGTGTTCCTAAAACTCCATTTTTATTCAAGAGAAAACAGAAGCCTGGAGATGTTACATACATACAAGTGTACGTAATTATATGATTTGAACTTGCGCTCTTTTTCCATCTGGTTTCCGACTTCATCTTCTTCTGCTCAGAAACATACTCTGTTGTTGGAACACACTGGATTTTATGTAATTTACCAAAGTAATTCATGTGTTTGTGACGTAGCAGATGATGTTACGCCTGCAATTGCATTGTCCTCTTTGCACCCTGTTACCCAAGCTTCCGACAGCATTGCTGGTTTCTTCTGGCTGGGAGCCCTCCCTCACGGCTCCATGGTGTGCCCTGTTGCCTCCTAGTGTTTATCTCTCTGTATTTTAGTTGTGCGTGGACTTCTCTCTTTCCCTAACTAAGAGTTTCTGGAAGGCAGAGGGAGAGGGGCTGCTTTTTACCTGTGGGCCCCTACGGTGGGACAGAGAAGGTTCTGGAAACGTGCAGTTGAAGTAATGAATAAATGAAGTTTTCCTGCAGAAGAATGGCACCTGTCACTGCGGGGCCAGTAATCTTGCCTTTCATGTACATGTCAGGTCGGTTGGATTTAAATCATTCCAGAACAAAGGGCCTGGGAAATCGGGCCGCTATCATGACTTACATGTGTTCTGTCTGCAAGATTGTTCTTTCTTTTAAAACTCAGCCATTTTTGCACAACGTGTTTCCTAAGTGATTTTTATCCCTCCATTTTCTGGTGCAAAATAGACGCCAATTATTCTCTTTAATTAAGTGGTTTTATTTTATTAATTGTTTCTAACTTACAGAATTCCCTAGAGACCCTTTACATGTTTCCAAACGGAGCCAGGAAGAAAAGCGCATTAATTATACACACAAACTCCTTTTGGCGAATTACACATGATGCACAGTGAACATGAAACAGCTCGCCCTCCTGAGCTATCAATCTTCTCATTACTGATGGCTTGTATTAGTCGTATTGACATGGGCTTATCCAAATTGGATTCTGTAAAAAGTCATTTTAATTTTGCGCAAATGTAAGAAGACAGAGTAGTTTGATGTGCTTTATTTTTTTTAAACCCTCTCTTTTGCTAAGTGACTCGAGCTTTTCCACTTGTAATTCCAACTTAATATTTTATAGTGCTCTAGGATTTGTGAAACACCAGATGTTACCTTATCAAGCCACAGGGCGATGTTAGGAGATAGGTGAGTTTCACAGGTAAAGAAATTGAGACTCTGCAGCTAAAGGTTATACCTCAAATCACAGAAGTAGAAGGGGGTAGAGCCTTTTGAGAGTGTGTGTTTGTATAGACACACATGCATATATATTATGTATATATATTATATATACATATATACGATATATATGTATACACACACGCAATATATATATAAACATTCCTCTGAGCAGGGATAGGGGTTGAGTTGTACCTAAGCCCCTTTACTATCATTTTTAATGGGCAACTAAAAGAAAATTTGGGTGCGTTTATGTTATACTGTCCATTCAACAAGCATTGTTCAGGCACTTGTTACATTCTACACTGTATTGGTAAGAACATATAACATTTTTTGAACATGTACTGCGTGCCAGGCATTGTTCTAAGTGCTTCATAGAACCGACTCGGTGAATCCACGCAGTGGCCCTGTGAGACAGGGTCCTTGCTCCTCCCGATGGTGCAGAGAGATTAAGTCACTCCCTTGCAGTCGTACCGCTAGAAAGTGGCAGAGTTGGGGTCCAAACCTGGAAGTTGGGCCCCAGATCACAGGCTCCTAACTGCGCACCCTAGGGCTTCCCTCCCCGGCAGTGGCGCCCCCCGGTTAAGGTGCAGGTGGTCTCCTGCGGGAGGCGGTCGGAATTGCAAAGCAGAGTTGCAAACTGCTGTGGTAGCTGTTAAGACGATGAAGTCACGGAAGGTGATCACCGGTGCCCCTGGGGAGCATGGATGCACGGCTCTGGGCCCTCAGGACCCCAGCTGTGCACTGGTTCTATGAACTGCCTTGTCGGTAAAACACATTACGTCTGCACGTCTCCTTTCTCTCTGGAAAGAGTGTGCAGGGTGGGGCAGCAGTAGGTATACAGTTGTTCGTATGGAAAATAACGCAATAATTAATAAGTAATAACACCAGAATAAGCTCTGTTTATTTTTGCCCTGCCCTGTGTTGTCATGCCTAGAGTACGGGAGGGAAATGACTCATCTTCGGACCTAAAGAGTGAATCCTGTGGGTTAACGGTCCAGATGTCTGGTCAGTCAGAAGGCATTCATTGAGCCCCTGGTGTGTGCTGGTTGGCTAAGACCTGGCCCTTGTCTTCAAGTGCTTCCCAGGCTGTGAGAGTTTATGTATCAACAAGAATAGAAAGCAATTGTCGACATGTATGGAGGACTTACTACACGTCAGTGATTGTTCAAAGATTTTTTTACACAACTTTTTGTTGTAACTACTTTTAAAGTAGGCATTTCACCTGCATTCCGCAGGGAAATGAGACTGAGCAAGTGCAGGTAATGTGCCCACTTTAAAGGCAAAGTCTTTTGTTTAAATAAAATGTTGAGATGATCGTGTTTTTCTGTCTTTGAAAAGACAGTATTATTCAACGATATTCATGAAAAATCTACTATGTGCTAAATGATATTCTAGGTCCAAAGGGTAGAGCGGTGGACAGAGCACAAATATCCCTGCTCTCAAAATGGAATTTACGTTCCAGCGGAGGCAGACAGATGATAAATAAAATTAATAAGGTTTGGAGGCACCAGACGCGCACGGCAGTCCCTCTGGCATGGCAGCTCCGACTCCATCTGAACGTGGCCTGATAGTCTGTATATATTTTTTACAATCTGGCACTAGATGGTGATAAGAGCAATGGAGAAAAATAACTTAGGGAAGGGGCATCACTGGTGAGTTAGGTTGCTATTTTAAATAGCGTGCTGAGAGAGGACTTCTGTGCGTGTGTGTGTGTGTGTGTGTGTGTGTGTGTGTGTACACTGAGGGTTGATTACAAATCTAGTCCCCACCACCACTTCTGTTTAGGGCCTATTATTTCTCTCCATGGCCTCCCTAAATTCCTTTCGTACAAAGATTTTCTTAGCGGGGGTTCGTCCACCTCTCCAGAGTCTTTGAATATTACTCCCCCACGAACTCTGCTCCAGCTTCACTGACCTACCTAACGTTCCCTCAAACTACCATATCCTTTTGCCTTTATGCCGCTCCATGTACCGTGTGTTCTTCTCCTGGCAGCACATCCCCGCTTCATCTGGGAAGCTTTCCTGAGCCTGACTTCCTCCCTCCCTGCAATTCCGCTGTATTCCAGAGTACCGCTGTTCTATTTCTCACTCTACTGGGGTTGTGTAGATGTGGGTGTCCATCCCCCAGTAGACTGAATTCTTCCCTTAGGAAATGTTTTTGTTTTTCGGTAAGTGCTTAATGAATATGGGAGGAAGGAAAGTACAGTGATAAGCAGGCAGGTAAGAAAGGAGGGGAAAACAGGAAGATGAGCAAGAAAGGAAAGGAAGTTAAAGGAGGAAGGAAGGTGGAAAGAAAGGAAGGAATGGAAGGAGGGAAAACAGGAGGAGGAGGGGAAGGAGGAAGGAAGGGAATCAGTGTTTTGGTCAGGCCTGACAAGATCAGAATTGTACAGCTATTTCAGAGACATTAATCTGGACACTGCGGAGAGGAGGCTGTTTAATCCCGGCACACACCTCCCTCACCTAACAGGTCTTTGCAAGTTTCCTTCTTTGGGCCAGTAAGACACCAAGTGCTGTGTGGCCCCTGGGACTTAACTCGGCTAATAGAAGGGAAGGCAGAGCTGATGGGACAGTGGGGGGATGTGCCTCTACTAACTTCTCTCCCCTGACCCTCCCCCGCTTCCCACAGCATGATGATGAATCCTGGAAGTCCTGATTGCGGATTCCAATCACAGCTTTGCCCTCCCTCAGACCCCAACTGTCGACAGTTGATTCACTCTCTTTCATGCCTGCTGCCTCTCTCTAGTTATGGTAGCTGTTATGCATGAGTCTATCATTAGCAGACAAAGCATGATGGATTTGGCCAGGGTTCCCTTCATCCTTAGAACCTGGGAAATGCTTCCTTTCTGGGACTCTCAGGGCCCGTGTGGGACATCATCATGAGTGAAAGGAGAAAGTAATACAATGTTGGAGGTGCCTGTTTGCTGCCAATATTTAGAAAGACACTGATGCGTCATGGGGAATGTAAGTATATAGCGTGCATCTCAACCCTCACCCCCAACCTGACAGCAACTGATGCGGGAAATGATTGATCGCAATCAATGCCCCAGCTGAGTCTGGCGATTTCCTTGAAAATGTCTAGCCCTTGCAAAATCAAATAGTAAACACTTTCTAAAATGGAATCTCAAAACAGAAAAATCAACCTACAGAAATCTTTGGATTTTTGAAATGATCTAAGATCCAAAAGGATTAGGATCGATCGATCTTTATCTTGGAAGTAGGTTCACAATAATTCTCAAATCTGTGGCTTCTTTGGATACGATGCTATGAATGTCAGCCCGATGCTAGTTTATTTTATTTTTAATTTGATTCTAGGGCCCTGGGTCTGTATTTAATGTTTCAGTGCACAAAACAGTGATGTTTGGCTCCAGTGAAAGATGGATAGAAGCGATTTTTCAGATGTGGAATCAAAGCAGAGTGGGAAAATGTCACGTTTAAATAAAATGCAGTGCTTGCAGGCATCATGGGGTCTCATAATAAATGAATTCATGGTGCAAAGCTGACATAGTTTGAAGGAGAATTTCTTTCAAAAATTTGAGGTGATTCATTTTTATGATTAACTGCGGTAAAAACAATTACTAGAGAATTTTTAAGTGAAAGGAAAAGAAGCGTTGAGGTGTTTGTAGATAACATTCCATCGCCATCATTTTTTAATACTTTGCCTCCTGCAAGCTCTGAAGTTGGAGGTTTGTGGGATTTGGCTGAAGTCCCTGGAGCTCTGGGGGATGCTCGTTCATGCTGGGCCTCACCTCTTGTTTGGGGATGGGGCAGGGTACCAGCACGGGGCGGAAACAAAAGCAGCGGTGAGAAGTCCCCTGGCCACAGGCTCAGATCTGGGGTGCGAATCACCCTTCGTGACTGTGGGAAGGTGATTTAGCCTCCCAGCGTCTCCTGCTTTGTTCCTTCAAATTGGGGCAGAGTGAGACAGAAATGAATGCTGAGCATCTAGCATGAGGCCTTGCCCAGACTTAAAATAAGCGATGTCGGGCAGAAACAGGGCTCATTTTATCTGTACTGATGGGCACTTACTCTATTGTCTACTTGGAGCTCTGTACTTGATGTTCTACAAAGACTGGCCCTAGGTCTCAAGGATCCTGCAATCCAGAGAGGAGATGGGTGGACTAACAGGGATAGAGACCGTGGGCAGGATGGGACTGAATGGAGAGAGTAGTCTCAACCTGGCAGTCAAGTCCAGCGCAGCGCCTGGTCCATGTGGACCACTAAGAAAACATCTGCTAAACAAATTGAGTTGAAAGATGAGGAATGGTTGGGGGGAGGTAGAATAACAGGAAACCTGTATATTAGTCAGGGTTCTCCAGAGGAACAGAACCAATAGGATGTGTGTAGAAAGAGATTTATTATAAAGAATTGACTAATACAGTTATGGAGCCTGGCAAGTTAAAAATCTACAGTGTGGGCTGGCAGGCCAAAGACCAGGGAGAACCGGTGGTGCGGATGAAGACTGAGGGCTGTCTTCTGGAAAATTCTTTCTTGCTCGGAGAGGCTGATCCCTTTGGTTCTAACTTGGCCTTCAGCTGATTAGATGAGACCCACCTGAATTATGGAAGGGCCTTCTGCCAAGTCCAATGTCACCAACTGAAATGTCATTTGCATCCAAAAGCATCTTTCAAGTTGACACGTAAAATTAACCATCACACCCTGTGAGCAATTAATTCTAAACAGTTGCATTAGGAAAGTTACTAGAATACATGAGTTTAAAACTTATTCTTCAGTTTTTATTTGTGTTATCTTTGGGCAAACTAGTTTAATTATTTCTGTGCCTAGGTTTCTTTGCCTGTAAAATGGAAGTAAGGGTAGTGCCTACTCCACAGGGTGGTTTGTGAAGTTTAAACAAGACGGTGCTTCTGGACTTGTATGTCCCTTTCCTTCACCAAATTAGGGAAGTTTTCTTCCATTGTTTTTCCAAATAAGTTTTTAATTTCTTGCTCTTCCTTTTCTCCTTCTAGCATCCCTGTGATTCAGATGTTGGCAAGTTTGGAGATTTCCTAGAGTTTTATACTTGCCTTGATTTTTTGAATTCTTGCTCCTTCTTTCTGTTTTGGCTGAATGTTTATTTTTTCCTTATGTCCCAAATCACTGATTTGAGTCCCAACTTACTTCCTTTTCTTGTTGGTTCCCTGTAGATTTTTCTTTATGTCACTTAATGTAACCTTAATTTCTTCCTTTACATTGTTATCATACTCAGTGAGTTCTCTGAGCATCCTGATCACCCATGTTTTGAACTCTGCCTCTGGTAGGTTGGCTGTCTCTGTTTTGTTTCGTTCATTTTTGGGGGTTTTGTTCTGTTCCTTCATTTGGGCCATATTTCTTTGTCTCCTCAATTTGGCAGCCTCCCTGTTTTTGTTTCCATGTATTGGGTAGAGCTGCTTTGACTCCCTGTCTTAGTAGCACGGCCTATTTAGAAAACACATCTGTAAATTGGGGGTACAGAGACTTAGATAATTACCAGGGTGGAGCAACTGTCTTCACTGCTTTGTGGTTCTGTGGGGGAAGGATTCAGAGAGGAGATGGTGCTGCTTCCTGGCTTCTGGAGGTTTGCCTGGCACTTGCCTTGTTTCTAGTCCCTTCACTTACTCCCCCTGTGCCACTGGCGCCCTTCTAGCTGTTGCCCTGGTGTTGAGTCCCAGAGTGGGTGGGTTTGTGTATATCTTCAGACCTTGTGGACTCATTAAGCAGAGTGTCCTTAGCATCCTGCTGTTTCTTCCGCCACCTCAACCCCCATTGGTTACAGCCAGAAGTTACAGGGATTTATCTTCCTGTGCTAGAACCCTGGGCTGTGAGGTCTGGCCTGTGGCTGGGATCACTCCCAGGGTGATCCCCCAGATTTTTATCCATCACAGGTGAACATGGGACCACCCATGCCAGTTCCACCACCACCCCCGCCCCCTCTCCACACCACACAGCATCTCCTTGCCTCTCTGCCTGTCTCCGCCCCTCCTACCCATCTGGATGAATGTGGCTTCTTTAAATCCTTGCTTGTCGAACTTCCATGCAGTTCAACTTTCTGACAGTTCTGGGTGTTATTTGTTTTGAGACGTAGTTGTAATTCTTTGTGTGGTTGCGTGGGAAGAGGAAGCAGGCCTACCTGCACCTCCATGTTGACCAGAAGTTTTCAGAAGTATTTTTAGATTGTATTTTTGATGTTGCCATGTGAGGATTGTCATCTACTGTGCTGAAGTACTTTTGCATGTATTTTGTAGGATTTAATCTTTATCCAAAACATGGCATTAGGTGTATTCCTGAGCCTGTTTTCTGATGGTAAGTTGAGGCTTGGAGGTGTTGAATGACGTCTTCCACGTCATGCGGTTATGCGGTGACGCAGTGGCAGAGTGAGGTCTCCAGCAGGGTTCTTCCTAAATCTTCCTCACCTGGCTCCTTTCCCGCGTCTCGTGCCTCTGCGCTGTTGGAGGAGACGAAGTCGGCCAGTTCCGTGTTTGCTGCCTCCTTGCATTTGGAAATACAGTCATTTTGGGGCTGTGCTCTGATAGTTTCCTTCATGTAAAGAGATGGCAGGTGCTCACAGTTTGCACGTGCTTTGCATTCTTTCTCTGCTTTGCTCCATTTTGTCTTTGACTACAGCCAAGCCCCCTAAAAAATGACAGGTGCAAAACACGCCACATTTTACGCGCTTGGTAGCCGGATACTTCTGAACAGGAAGCAATGACAAGTCAACATGACAGGCATGTGGATACTTGATATAAGTTTAACGTCAGCAGACTGGGGTCTTTGCAGCTGAATGTCCTCATGCAACTCAGTCATGGCCTTAGCTGAATTCTGCTTGTTCTCATTCATACCAGCGGGCCAATAAAGGTCAAGCTGCTCCCTGCTTTGGGAAAATCACATAAAAAGGTAGTGTGTGCGTGCTGTTTGTGCATACATGTATATGTATGACCCTTCAGCCTGGTGCCTGTCTGCATTCCGGCCAACTTGTTATCTCAGTCCCTCGTACCACTTCGTGTAATTTCTGCACAGAATCCCTCCCAACTCCTTATTGGGCTGGGATCTCTTGTGCCTCTTGGCTACTGTTGAAAGTTCAACTCCGTCCTTTATCTGCCTGATGAACCCACAGGTAGGCTTCAAACCTAATTTGGGTATCAGCCCTGTAAAGGGTAGCCTGCCTTTTCTTTGTGCCCCCAAGTGAATTCCTTTCTCTTTGATGACTCCTCTTGGACTTGTGTCTCTCTCCGCCGTTGCTCTTATTACGCTGCAATAGAACTTCGTAGCACGGAGCCAGTGCAACTTAGTGCTTAAGATAAAAGTCTTTGAAATCTGAAAAGCCTGGGTTTGGGTCCCAGATCTGCTATTTACGAGTTTTTGAAACTTGAGCAAGTGACTCATCGATGCAGAGAATAGCCTGATGGTTCCCAGAGGGGAGGGGGTTTGGGGAGCTGGGCGAAAAAGGTGAAGGGATTAAGAAGTATAAATTGGCAGTTACAACGTGGTCATGGGTCATACAGTACAGCGCACGGAATATAGTCAGTGATACTGTCATCACTGTGTATGGTGCCAGGTGGATACTTGCAATGTTGGGGAAAATCACTTTGTAAAATATATGATTATCTAGCCATTATGCTGTACACCTGAAACTAATACAAAGTAATATAAAATGTAAGCCGTAACGGAAAAGTAACGTTTAAAGTAAAAAGTTAATAAACATGAAGCAGCTACCACAACACCTGGCCCGTGGTGAGTGTACAAGAAGTGGGTGGGGTGCTGGCGTGGCTACACCGTACGTCACCTCTGTCTCGTTCAAGCTTTCTGAGGTCAGAGGCTTTGTCCTGTTTAGTTCTGTATCTCTGGCTCTAGCACAGAATGCTCAAGAAAGCTCCATAAATTGTGTGTGAACTGAGTCCGTGGAGTCATTTTCCAAACCCACACACTGTGGTTCACAAAGTTCACCATGATCTTTTGTGAAGGAGACATTCATTTTTTCTTAGTGTTGGATATGTGACTGGAGCAGCTATTCCTCTTTCAAGGTACCTGAGGCCAGATGTTTTGACTTTGTGTGGAGTCACCTGGAATTGGAGATTCACTTTCCTTTTCTTCCCAAGGTCATTGTCCCTTTCAAGTGTTAGCCAAAGAATAGGCATTTCTTTGATTGGCTCAGCCAGGTAGGAACTGACAATTATTGCTTCTCTCCCTGAGAGTCATTCTACAAACAGAGAAAGCTCGTTCCATTCAGGTCCAGGGACCGCAGGGGGGCTGCACTAGGCTTTTCCTCAGTGCTTTGCACTAGACATTTAACACAATCAAACTGGCATTAGCATGTGCTTTGTTATTACAGAGCTTTGAACCTGCAGGAGTGGTCAGCTCTGTGCATGGATGCTCATGGCGCATAGGAAAGTAGAAGTGAGTGATGAAACCAGACAGATCTGTGTTCAAATCCTGGCTGTACCCCTTGGAAGACCAGTCCTTATGTTCTGTGTGCCTCTGTGTCATCATACGAAAAAGGCTAATAATAAATCTGCCTTATAAAGATGGGCGTTAAATGACTTGGTAGCTATTTAGTTCATCACAAGGCTCAGCGTATGGGAAGTTCTCCATAAAGGACTGCTGGTCAGCCCAGCCCTTCAGGCTATGGGCAAGCGCACTGGGCTCTTGGCAATGTGGCTGTTTAAGGAGTTAGACCCACTTATAAATATTTCTGCCAGTTGCAACAACGGTTTACTGCTTAGAGGTGTAGTATTCTATGACTGTCATTCCTTGCCCATGAGGAATTGTGTCTGTCTCAGCCACCGAATGGGAAGATGCTACAGACGTCATTGTTAAGGAAAAGAGGCCACCGTCAGCATTTCAGTCATAGAAGAGTATATTCTTGTGGAGTGACCCTTGGAGAAAGTACAGGTGAACACAATACATTTTTGGCCATACCTTTATGCTTTGTTTCTTTCCCTTAGGAGGGAACCCCTCCACATCTCGTGAAATTCCCACGTGCAGAAACTGCTGTGCAGACACCGAAGTAATGCGTGTCACTTTTTCCTTGAGGGTCCCTAAGTGGTACGACTCTATGTTAATCATCCCTCCTGAAAGGTGCCATTTAACAGCAGGGGAAATGTGTTCCTCTTGCATTAATGGAAAAAAGATTATTTTCAAACATTGCGAAACCCCAAGGATTCTCTTCAGGGAGTTTCCTTTTTTTTTTTTTTTCCTTCTTTTTCTTTCTTCCCCATTTAGAGAAAAGGCACCTCTTCATAATTTAGAAATGTGGTTTTAAGTGTAGTAGAGGAAGCTTAATGTCAGAAAGTTAAAGGCTAAATGTGGGATGGTCAGTCAGTGTGGGGTCTGCTCTAACCCAGACCACAGAGCCCTGCCGCACACATGCAAATAATAATAATAACAACAACAACAACAACGATAATAATACCTTTATCCAACATGTGGTTGTTACTTTACAAAAGCAAGACAAGGGTTAGAGAAGTGCTTGAAAACCCTACCGATGCCTGATGCTTTGGGATGGACGCCATCTCAATCTGATGAGGAAGGAGAGATGAAATCGAAGGGAAAGAAAACAGAGGGGAGCTGTGTCAGAGGGCTGGGGGTCACGGAGCTAGTGGTCACAGCGGGATGAAGAAAGTTCGACCCGCTTTAGGATGGGGAGGTGGGCAGGGTCACTTGCTTTCGGTGAGCAAAACACATTTCCAGTTGCCTGTGGAATGAGAGGCTGAAGGCTTTCTGTTCCCAGGCAGGAAGGAAATGGATCTGGATTACAGGGGAGGGCAAAAACAGGGCTGCTGTTGTGAGTACTTGAAACACAGAGCTTATTCTCGAGTTATTATTCATTAATTATTGTTATTTTCCACATGAACAACTGTTGACCTGTTGGTGCCCACCCCTGTCTGTGTTGGTTCTTACGGCCTCTTCCTGGGTGACTGGACCCACCTCTTTCGCTGCGTTTGGGAAGAGTAAGGGGCCAGGCCCAGAGCTGGGATGGCTTCTTCCCTGGAGGTCTTTGGAGTCTTCTGAGCGGGAGAAAAGAACTCGAACCACAGGGAGACAGCTAAACAAATACGTGTTTCTGGAGGTGGAAAACCGAGGGACATGGCTCAGTCTTTGCCTAGTTGGCTCCGGTCAGACAAGCAGCCACTCAGACGCTGAGGCAGTGTCACGGAGGAGCTCGTGGGAGTGCAGAAAGGCGTTCCAGCCCCGGCTCCGGGTAGATGGGCTGTCATTTCTGACTCTGGCCGGGGGAGTGATGTGGGTTAGGGTTAGGTCACCTCTGTGTCTGCCACTTCACCTGTGCAATGGGGTGATAAAGACCTACGTCACCTGCACTTGGGGGCTTCAACGAGACAATAGTTATAAGACATATAATACTGTGCCTCACGCATAAATACCAGTTCCTGCTTCTCAGCTGCCCTTCGAGTAGGTCGCAACCACTCAAGGGTCACCTCCTACACGAAGAATTCTCTTCATCTTCTTTTTTTTTTTTCAAAATTTATTTTATTTTTTATTGACTTTATTGGGGTAGCATTGGTTAATAAAATTATATAGGTTTCAGGTGTGCAATTGTGTAACGCATCATCTGTGTATTGTATTGTGTGTTCACCACCCAAGTCAAGTCTCCTTCCATCACCACTTATCCCCCCAATTCCCTCTTCTACCTGCCTGGCAACCCCCCTTTCCCTCTGGTCATCACTGTACTGTTGTCTCTGGCTGTGAGGTTTATTATCCTTCCTTCCTTCCTTCCTTCCTTCCTTCCTTCCTTCCTTCCTTCCTTCCTTCCTTCTTCTCCCTTTCGCCTTTTTCACCCAACCCTGCGACCCCGCTCCCTTCTTTCACCTTCCGAACCCAGACACAGGCACCCCTTCTCCCTGGCTCTCTCTTCACCCTCTTCACAGCTTCCCTGCAGCCCTGCGCCAGTTTGGCCGATTCCTTAATGTGTCGGTGGTCTGTTTCCTGCAGTAGACAGTGAGCTTCCAGAGAGCAGGGAAAAGTCTACACATTGCTTCCTCCTTATCGTGGGTTTTGCTTGGCACGGTTTCAGTTCCCTGTGGTCGCACGCCGTCGGACAGAGTGTGTGGCGTTCCTGCCATTGCATCTTGCGGTGCAGGTGTTTTGTCACTTCTCCTCATTGGAGACCGGTGCGTAGGGTATGGTAAGGTGTTTTAAGAGCAAGAGAACGCATTCACATTATACTCTACTTTTATAATCTATTTTATTATGTGTCTGATTTATTAATTAAACTTCATCATAAGTATGTAAGTACAAGAAAACACATCATATATGGAGAATTTACTACTACCTGTGGTTTCATTTTTTTAAATATATTTTATTGATTATGCTATTAGAGTTGTCCCATTTCTCCCCCATCATTCCCCTCCACCCTGCAAACCCCTCCCACCCACATTCCCCCCTTTAGTTCATGTCCATATGTCATAAGTTCTTTAGCTTCTACATTTCCCACACTATTCTTGCCCTCCCCCGTCTATTTTCTACCCACCGTCAATGCTATTTATTCCCTGTACCTTTGCCCCCTCTCTCCTCCTCCCACTCCCCTGTTGCTAACCCTCCATGTGATCTCCATTTCTGTGTTTCTGTTCCTGTTCTACTTGTTGGCTTAGTTTACTTTTGTCTTAGGTCTGGTTGTTAATATCTGTGAGTTTGCTGTCTTTCTACTGTTCATATTTTTGATCTTCTTTTTCTTATGTAAGTCCCTTTAACATTTCGTATAATAATGGCTTGGTGATGATGAACTCCTTTAACTTGACCTCGTCTGAGAAGCATTTTATCTTCCCTTCCATTCTAAATGATAGCTTTGCTGGATAGTGCAATCTTGGATGTAGATCTTTGATTGTCATGACTTGGAATACTTCTTTCCAGCCCCTTCTTGCCTGGAAGGTCTCTTTGGAGAAATCAGCTGACAGTCTGATTGGAACTCCTTTGTAGGTGACTGTCCCCTTATCCCTTGCTGCTTCTAGAATTCTCTCCTTCATTTGAATCTTGGTTAATGTAATTATGATGTGGCTTGTTGTGTTCCTCCTAGGGTCCAACTTCTTTGGGACTCTCTGAGCTTCCTGGACTTCCTGGAAGTCTATTTCCTTTGCCAGATTGGGGAAGTTCTCCTGTATTATTTGTTCAAATAAGTTTTCCTCTGGTTGCTCTTCCTCTTCCCCTTCTGGTACCCCTATAATTCGGATGTTGGAACATTTAAAGATGTCCTGGAGGTTCCTAAGCCTCTCCTCATTTTTTTGGATTCCTGTTTCTTCCTTCTTTTCTGTTTGGTTGTTTCTTTCTTCCTTCTGGTCCAGTCCATTGATCTGAGTCTCAGTTTTCCTCCCATCTCTATTGGTTCCCTGTGCGTTTTCCTTCATTTCACTTATTGTAGCCTTCATTTGTTCATCTAATTTGTGGGCAAAATCAACCAATTCTGTGAGCATCCTGATCACCAGGGCTTTGAACTGTGCATCTGATAGGCTGGCTATCTCTTCGTCGCTTAGATGAATTGGCTCTGGGGCTTTGATTTGTTCTCCCATTTGAGCCATTTTTTTTTTCCTTTCTGGTTGCGGCTGTTACATAGTGAGGGGTGGAGCCTTAGGTGTTCCCCAGGACTGGGCAGCTGGGTAGTGACGCTGTACGTGGGGGCGGGGTCCAAGAGGAGACAATGGCACTTGCTCTGCTCACTCTCAGATTCCAGTCCCTTCCGCTGCTTCCCCTTCGCCTGGATTATCTGCACATGAATGTGGGACCACCTGGTCAGCCAGCTGCCTTGCGCGACCTCACTGGTTCTGCACAGTTGCCACCTCATGTCTGGGGTCCACTAGCCGCTGCCTGTGAGCCCAGGGTCTGCCAGCCGCGGCTGCCTACGTGCCTGGCCCGCACCTCCACTTTTCCTGCCGCAACTCCACCCCTCTTACTGGTTTGGATGAATGGTTGTTGGACTTCTGTACAGTTCAACTTTCTATCAGTTCTGGTTGTTTTCTTGTTTCTAAATCTTTGTTGCCCTTAATCTTGGTTGTGCGAGGAGGCACAGTGTGCCCACCTACGCCGCCATCTCGGCCGGAAGTCTGCCCGTGGTTTTAGATATCCCCTGGAGGTCTTGGAACGAGGCCCCATGGATAAGGGGGGCAACTGTACTCCTCTCTCTATTCCTGTCTCTCGGTAGCTTGTCTGGCACAGAGAAAACACTGGGTACGTTTTGAATGCGTCAGATTGTCTCCTTTGGCCTCGTGTGGATAGGTCATCTGAGGTGGGTTTTTATTCCTGCTTGCCCCCAGGTACCCGCCCTGACTGATGGAGGTAATGGGGCCAAGGGCCTCATTTACGAGGGAACCTGAAAAGTTTTCAGACTTAATTTGCTTCCTTGAGGTTAGAATAAAAACAAGGAAGTTTGCTGTAGTGTGAGAGAAGCCATGGGCCCCGAGGCCCACCCCAGGACTGCGGTGTGGCGACACCCCTCGTTCTCCTCTGACTCCCTTGCTTACCTGGAATTGGCTCCTTTCAGCAGCCACACAGCCACACTAGAACTGCGAAGGGGGATCTGGTGTTTTAAAAAAAATCCTGAGATACAGCCTAAAAGCAAATTAGAATAGGTCTTTTGGATTAGCTATTTTTGTCTTTCATTAGTGCTGATAATTAGCGGAATTAAGGATGGGCATTTAAATTAGGCTTCGACAACAAAACATCTCTAGCAATGAAATTACCATTCAACTTACATTTTCAGTGAGATCTTGAAATCACTTACATAAAATGAGTCTGAAGAATGCTTTGATGCTGGGGGCTCTGAACTCCAGAACCAAAGGGGATCATTGGAATAATGATAAAACTCTTTGCGATGACCATTATCTCACACATTTGTGCAGCAAATTAGGGTGTTTAAGGCTCTTTCATATCAATGGAATCTTAGAAAACTAGGGCAGGAAGGGATCACAGACATCATGTAATGCAAACCCTTCATCTTATGACTGAGGACATTTTTTTTCTTTTCTCTTGCTTTAAAGCCACTTCAAAAATGCCCAGAAAACTACAACTATTACTTCAAAACAGCTTTACTCAGATATTCTTATTACAGATGTTTTTTATGAATCATTTTGAACCTGCCCATTTGTATTTTGAATCTAAGTGCTAACGGTACTATAAAAACAACAATGAGGAATCCTTTTTTTTTTTTTTTTTTGATTGAGATGCAATTGACACATAACATTGTATTAGTTTCAGGTGCACAACATGATGATTTGGTATTTGTACGTATTGCAAAACGATCACCACAATCAACTTAGTTAACAGTCGTCACCACACATGGTTACAAATGGTTCTTTTCTGAAGATTTTATTTACTTATTTTTAGAGAGAGGAGAAGGGAGGGAGGGAGAGAGGAAGAGAAACATCAATGTGTGGTTGCCTCTCACATGGCCCTCACTGAGCACCTGGCCTGCAACCCAGGCATGTGCCCTGACTGGGAATTGAACTGGTGACCCTTTCGTTTAAGCCTGCGCTCAGTCCACTTGAGCTACACTGGCCAGGGCTACAAATTTTTTTTTTTTTTAAATCCTCACATGATTTGATTTTAGAGAGAGAGAGAGAGGGAGGGAGAAACAGAGACAGAGACATTGATGTCAGAGAGAAACATCAATCAGTTGCCTTCCATATGTGCCCTGACCAGGAACTGAACCCACAACCTTTTTAGTGTACGGGATGATGCTCCAACCAACTGAGCCAGTAGGGCAGTTACAATGTTTTTTTCTTTGGATGAGAACTTTTAAGATCAACTCCCTTAGCAACTTTCAAATACACAATGTAGTACTGTTAACTGCAGTAGAAGTCTGTACCTCTTGACCACCTTCACTCATTCCCTCCTCCTGCCCTGAGAACTGGGATATTTTATTTAGTGGTCACAGCAGACCTGTTGTACGAGGGAAGCAGGACAAGTACTATTGTCACTGTGCCAGATGGGGAAGCCAGGGATGGAAGATGAGAACTGTTTGGGCCTTTTAGACACAGCGGAGGGGGACTTGGCCGCTGCCCTGCAGACCCAAAGTCCTCTCCTGGTTTGAATAACCCATCTTTGTTGATAGTCACCTGCTATCGGGGCCTTCCCTGACACCGAACCGAAGTAGCCCCTCGTCTGCCTGCCTTCCCCGTCACTCACCCTGTTCGATGTCATTGCTCTTAGCAGCCTCTTACGGTTATAGAAGGTGAATTTCCTTTTGTTTGTTGTTTTCTGCAGGAGAACAGCTTTATGAACTTAATCTGTGTTGTCCACAAATACAGTCCGCACGCCTGAAACAGTGCCTGGCACACGATAGGCACTCACTAAGTTGGGGGTGTCAAACTCATTTTCACCGGGGGCCGCATCAGCCTCGCGGTTGCCTTCAAAGGGCTGAATGTAATTTTAGGACAGTATAAATGTAACTTCTCCGTCACAGTTAAGGGAGAGCTCGGTGCTGCCGCTGCGTGGAAACCAGGTGGAGGGCCGGATTCGGCCCGCGGGCCTTGTGCTTGCCACCTGTGCGCTAAATACTTGTTAAATGATTGAATTAATAATTGAAAGAGGTAGGTGGCAATTTAGGTTCTCTGAAGGAAAGAGAATTAAAAAAAAAAACCCTCACTGGATTTTGAGAACTTGACCCATGATTCAGTAAAATGGCCTGTTCGTTTGCTCTGCTGTAACCTCAGTTTTCAATTCTTTCACTCCTCTGTGGAACAAATATTTCAGGTGGCTTTCCGTGTCCTGTACACTGTTCCAGGTGTTAGGGAACTGCAGTGGCAAAACAGGTTAGAAATTCTGGTCGGAGGAGAGCGTCCATTTTTGGTAGTCGAGATGACAGTAAATAAATGTATAAACGAGTTTATGAATTTGCATCTGTATGTCTACTGTGATAATTAAAATGTAAGTAAAAAGCAAAGCAGAGCTGAGATGCATGGGGGTTTCATCTCACGTCGGGTGGCCAAGAAGGGCTCTGAAAATTGACGTTTCAATATTTGATGAGTGGATGAATATTTTATCATTCACTGTTTGTTGAAAGGATGAATGTTTTAAACTACTAAATGTTTCCACGTCAGATTACCTGCGAAGTAACATTGTTCAGGTAAAATTCGTGCGAGACTTTTAAGCTCCCACTTACGGAATCAAGTTGAAGGTGAACTATTCCTTGGCATGTTGTGGGTTCCTCCTCCACCCTCTCCCCGCCGCTTTCTCCTGGGAAACTGGGAAGAACTGCCTCTCCGCAGCTGAAGACTGGGAGCCTTGGCGCAGCTGCCACCAGCCCAGTTAAGTGTGCCCGTCTGTGGGCGGGAGAGCGTGGCCTCGGCAACCCAACGGCGAGTCTCCCACCTCACTCGCCTCTTCAGTTTTCTAACTCTGTGACCTTGGGCTGGGTACCTTTTGAAGTCTCATGGTTTTCATTTTTTAAAACACGATAATCTCTACATTAGCGCTCTTTCTAAAGCGCCTACTCATTCTTGACCTCTACAACAGTAGCTGAATAAATGTTCATTTCCTTCCCCCTTTTGTATCTGTTGGGCATTAAAATTGCTCTTGTTATCAAAGGATTAGAGCACAATGCAAGTGGGAAAAAGAAGCGATCCACAGTGTTTTCCGGCACAGGTACCAGCAATGAGCGCGGGGCCGTGGCACATGATAACCGTCTCAGCTCATAAATGGTGGCACGCTTTAATCAGATTTTAGGTATTATGAAGGCTCTGAGTAATGACAGTTATTTTTTGCCTTAAAATTGAACTGCTTTATTAAAATTCTTTTATTAAACCTTCTTTCCCGTTTGGTAGTTATGAAAGATTGTAGAACTTCTGAGTCAGATGACTGGGCACCAGATGGCACTTTAGATGTCAGCTCTGATTTCTTCGATTCGGAAATGGCTCTGAGAAGGTGACGTGGCTGACTATGGCCTTGCTGGCCAAGTGGAGCCCAGAGAGGAGGTGGTGGCTTTTCTGTCATTCCTGCTGGCTCTCCCTTATTCCTCTAGACCTCTCTCTACCTCATGTGGGTCTCCATTTCTCCTTTGCTGCTTTCTCCGAGGCACTTGTTATTTTTATTTTTCCTGTGAGAAGATAGAGGCTCCAGTGTTGTTATTTGGTCACTGAGATTATTTACCAGCGGTGTGCTGTTTATTAGGTGCCCTGCCAGGATAGCGGATGCCCTGTGTGGGCGCCCCAGGCCAGCATGGGAATGCAGGTGGGCGCCCAGGTGCAGCTCGGTTATCCTTCTACTGCCCTCTGTCCAAGTGCCGGGCAAGACTTCTGACCCACTCAGAGTCCAAACTGTATTGTTGCTAATGCTACTTATGAATGATAATAAGAATAATCATCCTGAGGAAAACTGGGCTCCAGGGTAACACAACTGTGCCAGGAATGTCCAGGCCAACAGGACAGTGTCTCCGCCCTCCAGGTGTGCACGTCCTGTTAGGGTGGTAATGACAGACATGGGAACAACAGTAAATATTGACGGGCTCCTTACCCGTGAGCACCGTGCTAAGGGCGATTCACGCATACTGTGTAGTCCTAGCAAAGCTTTGCGATGACTGTGTTGTTATCCCCATTTTAGAGGTGACAGAGGCTTCATGTCTTACAGAACTCACCCCAGGCCACGTAGCTCCGTAGGTGGCACAGCTGGGAATCAAAGCCAGACTTGTGTTCCCCAAAGTCCGTGACCTCAGGGATGCACCAGCGGTCCTGGGAGCGAATTCCGTCTCAGTGGGATTCCAGACCAGGACAGCACCCAACCCCATTGCGAACCACTTACTCTTCCTCATACCTCGTTCTGCTGAGACCGTCTGCAACCCTCCCCTCCCCCATGGTTCCGCGGGGTGACCACGTTTGGGAGGCTGCTGGGTATGCCCGAAGTAACAGCGTTTGAGCTAATTGTGTACAATTTAGCATTCCCAAAGTGCTGACAGTCCTCATTCAAACCAAGTGTGAACGTTTTTAAATTAGCTTTCACAGTTTGATTCACAAGCAGCAAATGCAAAATGGCACAGGATGAATTTTTCCAGCCACCGTCACGATGGCATAGCTGAAGGCGATCTCGGCTTACTTTCTTGAACAGTTAGAGACGAGGCTTCGGCGGAGTAGTGTTATAGGGGAATGATGTTCTAGAGGGGATCTGAGTCTTCTGGTTACAGAAAGAATCAGATACGCACATCACACAATGGCGGTCGGGAACAGTGTGTGTGTGAAGAGCAGGAACTTTTGGAATCGAGTGTCTTGGGGGTGCATTTGGGTCTGTTGCATCTTGTAGTATTTTGTTTTTGTTTACTGGATTGTGATTCGGGGCAGGTTAATTACCTTCTTTAGCCTCAATTTGTCTCGCTGTAAAATGGAGATAATATGAGGGGGGACCCCAAAGAACCCTGGAATTGTCTTCTGGAGGGTGGGCCCCGTGCAGTACAGGCTTCCCCTGCTAGGTGGGTGCTGTCGGAACCCCTCTGTATCAGTGTACCAGCTGGCGTTGTTGTGAGAGGCTGCGTTCAGCTTCAGTGAATTTTTTTTGGAAGACTCAATGCGTTTGCCCATTGCATTCAGGGTGATTTACAAGTGCACCTGCCTATACGATGCTGAGGGCTGAGCAGTGTTTGAGCAAAACCAGCATGACCCCCGTGCCCCACCCTCCCTGTTCACGCGATCTTGCCCCAGGCGACTTTTTTTGTTTGTTTCCCCAGATGACAGAAGTCCTCAAAGGCAAATGTTTGGCCTGTGTGGCAGAGGTGAAACAAAAAGAATGGCAGAAATGTTAAAAGGCATCAAAATCAATGAGTTCAAAACTGTTTTGAGCAGTGGAAACATCTCCATAGGAGTATTATATCAAATGGGGAGTATTCTGAAGGTGACGGAAGTTTCAACATGTGAGAATAAATACACCATTTTTAAGAAATAAGTCCCGTTTTTGTGGGTTCCGCTCGTATCTCCAAGTGTCTGAAAGGCTTCTGGTGAGGGCAAGGTGATGTCCTCTACATCATGGCTCAACTCAGCGGCTGACACACCCTGCGGATCTCGGTCAATCAGAGCTGTTATTAGTGCTGTCTTTGAGCTTTGTTTTCCTGCACAGAACCTTGACTGTCATCGATAGGAAGGTTTTCCCCCTAAGGAAACCCTTGTGGAGCGTGTGCCAGGTGCTGTGCCCAGCCCCAGAGGTAAGGGTAGGCAGACCCATGAAAGCATCCTTGTCATACACCATGGTAAGTGTGGTGGGGGGTGTGCAGGGAAGGAGCTTCTGACCCACCTTGGAGGGAGTGGAGATAGAAAACTCTGGGGCAAGCAGAGTCTCGAAAGATATGTAGGAGTCCTCTAGATAAGAAGATTCAAAAGGGAGTTCCAGGAAGAGCAAATAGCCCCTGACAAAGACAAAGAGGTGAGACAGGCCCGGCTCATTCTGGGGACGTCTCGGTGGATCCAAATGGTAGGAACAAATTGTAATAGGTGAGCAAGGTACTTAACCCCGCCTCAACTTCCTCGCCTGTAAAGTGGGCGTAGTGACAGTAGCTGCCTCCTCGGGCTGCTGTCAGGATAGAAAGGAAACATAAATAGACTCGGGATAATGGCTGGCACAAAGCGCCAGAGGATGATGTTCCTGGGTAACATGCCGTAGCGTGGGGCGGCGTGTAACAGAGGTCAGCGCCTGCAGGCTTCCGGGGAGTTTCATCATGCCGGTGCGTGTGCTGTGTCATCGCGTGCTGTGTCATCGGACGGGCTTCCTTACACGTGCATCCCTAAACCTGTTTGACCGCCGGATGGGTGGAGAGCATTTGCTTTCAGGGAGTTTTTGGTAGTGATCTTTTCGCAGGACCGTTGTAACCACTGTCTTTCTCAAGGTTTGAGGAAGACAGTGGTTAGCTATTGCAGATGGGATCCATTTTCTTGTCCTAAAATTAACCCCGTTAAGTGTCCACAGCTGAATAGAAAAAAGTCACAAGAGGGGTTTGTCTCAGTCTCCCTCTCTTTTAGGGACCCCTTGTTACCTGTATATACACTGATACTTGACATTTGGGTAAAAACTCCCATTCCGGGGTGTTAGAACCTGAACAATTAGGAGGAGTCTCCCGTGGATGCTTGAATCCATTTCTGAATTTGTCAGGCTGCTAGTGTTACGGGACAGGCGTCTGTGGGCATGGGGTGGGCACCTGAAAAACCCCAGGGCACGGACGGGAGCCCTATGGCTTGACTGCTGAGTGCTAAAACCATGGTTCGGTGGCCCATCATCTCTTCCCCGCGGCAGGAAGAGAATAAACAGGCAGACGGCATTGATCTGAATGGAGGGGGAGCCGGGGTGCTAAGGTGGGGTGTTGGGCATAGAGGGCCCCCGATCAGAGCCACAGCCCGGGAGTTAAGAGCAGGCACTCTGAGATCAGACAGCCCGCATCGGAATCTCTGCTCTCCTGTGTGCCAGCCGCGTGACCTTGGGCACGTTACTGATTCCGTGGGACCCAACTTCCTCATCTGTAGCATGGGTGCGAAGAGAAACAGTTCCCTGTGGAGCTGCTGAGTGTTGCAGCGGGAAGCTCTTGGAACAGAGCGGCTGTGCATGGGCTGAGGGCCAGGCGGAACCCAGCGCCGACTCCTCCTGGGTGAATCGATCACCTTGTCTGAGCCTCCGTTTCATGTGATCAGCATGCCGTCATTCAGAGTGGTTGGGAGGATTAAAAGAGGTACAGGGAGTGGGTTCTCAGGTGCTCAGGACGTGCCTTGGCCTGGGGGGCCCCTCTGGTGCAGAGTTCAGGTGCTGGTGTCGGACTGCCCTGGGTACCAACCGCGAGGACTTCCCCGTCTACTCAACCTTTGTGCCTCAGCTTCCCCAGCGCGCACACCCTGAGCGGCTGTGAGGAATGAGCAGGGCAGCACCTTCACTTAGCACAAGGCCAGGCTTGACGCTCAGTAATATGACCTGTTGTTCCACGGTGAGCCCCGCTGGTCGGCGGTGGCCTGCGGACCGCGGCCTCTGGAGGAACCGAAGCGATGCGGATGGCGTCTCCATCCAGCCTGCCCAGCACAGGGTTACAGTCGCCACACCAATCGATCCAGTTGGCTCCCCAATCAGTGCACGTGCAGTGTATGTAACAGGCAGACTTTACGGGCCATGACACGCAGAACACAGAGGTTTTCCCGAGCCACAGTGGCACGGTGGAGTTTCACTGTTTGCTCCTCGTTAGACCCAGGGCACTTATTTTCCGACTCAGAACACATGCAGATTGACAACAGGCCCATGCTTTTAAATGAAATCAAGAAGTGTGAGCCTATGTACAAGCATTCATTTGCCCTAGATCGCTGTCAGAATTTCCAGAGTTTTGTGATATGCGTTTTGGGGGGTTTCCTCTTCCTGGAAAGGGGCTTAAGGCATGTAAGTTGTGTCTCAGCTGCTTAACACAGACGAGGGTTAGGTTGCAGTAATGTCTACTCAGCAGATTCCCTTCAACTTGGGATAACTTGAAGGACACAGGGATTTTGCTTCTCTGCTCTCTGGCATCTTCTGTTCATGCCTGGGTGACCAGCACTGGAAATTTCCATCACCGGACAAGTCTGTTATGAATTCAAGGTGTCCCAGACCCTGCTCGATCCCCAGTGTTCCCACAGAGCTCAAGAGCTCTGCCTCCCTGGTGTTCACTTGGAGATTAATTAAGTGCTGCTTCAGAATGACTTACCTATTGCTTAAACATTGCAATCTTTTGTTGATACTTTTTGGCGCTGAATGGTATTTTGTCATAACTGGATTGTAAGGGCTGTGATAAGGGACAATATCTTTATTTTTTAATTCAACACATTTCCAATTACAATCCTTGAAAACTCTTCTAGCATCTAACATGATAGTGTGTACCTAGTGTATATTCAGCAAATACTGGTTGGATTTTGATTAAAAGATGACTTTTAAAAGATGCGACTATTAGTGCCTTAAACATGTCAGCTCAATTAATGTGTCAGCCTGAAATTGTTGGTCTGTAGCCACTTCTTTTCATTCCCACTTTACATTCTTAAGTGCACCCTTTAGTAATAAGAATATAGCACAGGGCGTTGTTAGAAGGCCTTGAAAACAGTTTACGAAAGAAAGAAGTCATATTTTTCCCAGGTCAATAAGGAGATGGGCAGAAACTGTATGTTAACAGACGTGTCCTGAGTAGGGCCGTGTGTCCGCACCTAACCTTCACTCAGCAGGAAATCATTCATTACAAATGAGGGAACTGAGGCTAAAAAAAAAAGGTAAGTAACTTGGCTAAGATAATATAGCTTCTAGACGCTTAGAGTTTATAAATTACTTGCAAATATATATCTCACTTGCTCATTTCAGTGAACTTCTGAAGTACAGTGGGAATTCTTGGTAACTTGATCGTTGAGCCAACAGAGCTAAAATGATTGTCTAAGGTCCCTGGACTTGTCAGGGTTGGGGTCGTGACTGGTACGCAGGACCATGGACCTCAGAGACTGCATTTGCACACCATCGCATTGTATTGCCCACTGAGAAATAGTTGTATGAAGAGTTCCCGGCTTAGTAGGGTGCCAGCATACTCTACAATGCTAAGCAGAAACAGATATCATCCATGTATGTGCTTGACTAGGTCCCTTTGCTTCTCCAAGGTTGTAATAGACGTCATCTTATGTTGAATTTTTGAAAAGAAATTAAAAACAAAACAAAACAAAACTTGAGCCTTGTATCCAGATGCTTGGGCTCAGTAGATACTGAGAACAGCCAATGCAACGAGGGGATTGAAATGGTAGGGAAGGACACGTACCTGTTGATTTTTGTATGCCCACAGGCACCATCTAAAGTAAGCAAGGGGTCTGTGAATCTTAGGATTTAGGTTTTTCAGGTAAACTCTGTCTTCCTGATTGGGACACTAGGAAAGCAGGTAGGGAAGGGGACGGAGAGGAAAAGGGAAGAGAGAAGAGAAGAGCATGAACAGGAAGACCTGGGAACCCCAAAAGTTCCTGGGGGAGCATGGTGCCTCGCGTCCGTGGTGGACATTCTCAGCAGCCTGAACAGGCGAGGGGGCACTTCCTTCCGCCCTCACTTGCTCGCTCACGCACATTTGCGAGCACCCGCCCACAGGACAGGCGCTGTTCCAGGTGCGGCGGAAGACGCGGCGGTGAGCAGAACGGTCCCTGCCACAGTGGGGTTTACGTGATCGCCAGGAGCCCTGCCCAATAAACAAGATCAGCGTGCAAGCTCCGTGGTATATTGGAGACTGTGATGAAGAAGCGCGTAGCCGGGGAGACAGACCGGCAGCCCGGGGGTGGGGCTTGTCATTTTAAACGGGGACAGGGGGGAAGGCTTCCCTAAGAAAGTGAGAGTTTTTTGCAAGGTCTCGAAGGAGGCTGCGGGTGCCTGCCTCTGTGATGTCTGGGACGCAGGGTGCTGCAGAGGCAGGAGTGTGCTGTGCGTGTTTGAGGAATGGCGTGACGGCCCGTGTGCCTGGAACGGGGAGGATCGGTGGCCAAGGGGGTCAGGGTGGAATGAAGGGGGCCAGAGGTTTGTTCGCGGGGAGCTTTGTTACCTCTGGTACTGCTTTGAAAACACGTTGTAGGGGGGTCCGAGAGCAGCGCAGCGTACGGTCAGGAGGCTGCTGCAATGATGTGCGAGGCAGGTGATGCGGATTCCCAGCACAGTGTTAGCGGGCCGTTGCTGAGAAGTCTGGATTCTACAGAGCCCTTCAGTGCTTCCGGAGTTGGTGCCTAGGGGCTCCGCGCTGAGACGCAGGGCAGTGAATGGGGGGGGGGCGGATCACGTCCTTGAGGAGTGAGTAGGTAGCATGCACTGGGTTTGACAAGCTCGTTAGAGAGACTGGGGCGGGAGGAGAGGAAATGCTCCAAGGGGGAAGGAGGCTTCAGGGCCCCGATCCTTCCCTGCTACGTACCGGGAGAGGGACCTTGAGTAGCAGTCATTTAACTTTTGAGTCTGCTTTCTTTGTCGTAAAATGGGAACGTGATTCCTTTTCATATGTACAGCAGCCCCTCCTGGTCCTTGTGGACACGTTCCAAGACCCCCAGTGGATGCCTAGAACCATGGATCGCATCCTACCCTGTCTGTGCTATGTTTTTTCCTGTGTACACACACCTGTGATGAAGTTCAGTGTATGAATCAGGCACAGTGGGAGACTGACAACAATAATGAAATAGAACAGTTGACCCGCTAACTGAGGTGGCTGCCAGGTGACTGGCGGGCGGATAGCGTGTGCGAAATGGGAAGCTGCGAGACAGCATCATGCTCCTCACACGGCATGTAGTTTAAGACTTAGGGATTGTTTATTTCCGGAACTTTTTTATTGACTGTTTTCAGACTACAGAGGACCGCCCATAACCCCAACTGCAGAAGGAGAAACCTCAGACAGGGTGGTGGGGGATACGTCACTTATTACACACATAAATAACAAACACAAATTGCTTCGGAAAGTTCTCTTCACGAATAGGCGAGACACAGAGAGGTCACACCCAGAGACATGCAGGTAGCTGAGTAATGTTGTGAGTAAGAGCTCAGACTCGGAAGCTCCTGGACTTACAAGCCAAACCTCCTCTAACACTTATAACTTCATCATCGTGGGCAAATTGCTTAATCCCTCCAGGCCCCATTTGTAACGTGGAACCGGTGACACCTAACTACTAGGGCGGGTGCTTGGATTAACTGGGTCACCGTGTAAGCACGTGGGACACTGCCCGGCATCCAGTAATCAAAACCAGTCCCTCGTGGCCGTGTGGGTTCCAGGGGGGTTGTTGTTCAGAATCCCCTCAGATCATCATTACCGCATTTGAGCTGCCTCGTGCTGATTTCCAGTGGATATTTTATTTCCATGTTTTCTAAATCCAAATGTTAATGTTCAGACAGTTGCACTGAAACAGAATCCTTGCATTCAGTTCCCTGTTTAATCAGAGCAGAAGAAATCTTTATTTCGTCTTGGACCAGTCATGTTTACCAACAGCCCTGAAAATGCATTCCAGCCTTCGGAAAGAAAATGACAATAACTCTAACAAAGTATTAGAGGTTGTATAAACTTGGCTTCCTTGAAGTTAATGGGAAAAGTGTGGAGAAGAGAATAACAAGGGGAAATTTGGAAAATTGGGCAATGATGTTTAACCAAACGGACGTGCGCGTCTCCGAATGTAAATGTGCAACTGCGGTAATGCCTCGCCGGCTGCCTGCCATCCTGAGGTTTCATCGCATCGTAATGCGGTGATGAGGTATTTCTTTGCTGTTTTAGTTTTCCACTTGCAGATGCCAACAATGATTATTTGTAATTTCAGAAATAAAGATGCTCAAAAGCAACATCTGCGATTCCATATTTTTCCGTGGGATTCGAAATGCATGTCTTATTTCTATCTGTAACCGGGGAGTATTTGCAGTCCAATGTAATTCCTGCATACTTGATTTAGCTCTGGTCCAGACTGACTAAAAGGCTTTAAAATGGGGTCCATACTCTCGGCATCTATGGGATGTGGATTCTCAACCCTTTAATCCCGGTTTTCTTTAATACAAATAAAAGAGTTTTATCAGTTGATTCAGATGGGTGGGCGTGTGCCACATAAATTTCACCGAATTAGGCACTAAATTACAGTACCCGTTTGGGGGCTTAAATATTATTCTCCACTGCACAAACTGGCATGGATTTTATTTTAACTGAAATGGCACACAGTGGCAGGCAATTATTTTTTTTATTGTATTTCCTATCCTGGCTTGCAGAACCTAAGGACAATGGAAGGGGATGTTCATTTGTAATTTGACCTCCTGAATTGTTCTTGAAATGCAATTTAATCCTTATATCAAGCAAAGTCTAATGCTGTATTTGCCAGTAAAATAGTCATTTGCATTTTTTATTGACAATACAAATTGTGTTTAATCAGGCAGTCGACGTGTTAGCATTTCCCAATGATTGAAGACCCAGTTTTGTTAAACTGCATCCCATTTTGGGCCAAATGTATTTTGTTCTTTTTAATGATCAGAGCACATAAGGTTGCTTTTTAACATTGTTCTTAAAAAAATTTCAGCTCTGGCCAGGGGGCTGGGTTGGTTGGAGCATCATCCTGTACACAAAAATGTTGCAGGTTCAATCCCCAGTCAGGGTACCTACAGGAGCAAAGATCAATGTTTCTCTTCATCCCTCCCTCCCTCCTTCTCTCTCTCTCCCCCTCCCCCTCTTCTCTCTAAAATCAATAAGAACACATCCTCAGGTAAGGATGAAAAAAACATGTATCCAGGCCCCACCCACATAGCTGTATTGACCTGTCTCCAGAAGAAAGCCAGGAAAGTCCTCAGTCACGTTTACACATTTACATTTCAGGCCAGCCTGGAAGGAATAGTTAATACATGTTGCTGCTAACTTGCTTTTTATTGAAAATGCTGTGGTTCTGGATCACAGATCAAAAGGCTGTGGTTAGATAACATTACCAGGAAGAAACAGTTTTCCTGTTCCCAGCTATGTGGGCCTTAGTTTCTTTATCTATAAACAGGAAGGACAATGTTCCTTCACTCTCCTGAGGATTTTCATGAACTTTTATCCTTTGAGAGGATGACTACACTGGGTGAGTAGTCCAGCTCCACTTTTAGTAGCCAGAAGACCTCAGGCGGGTTCCCTAATCCCTGCCTCAGTCTCCTCACCTGTACAGTGGGTAGGGTAACCGTATTTCCTTCACAGGGTTGTTGGGAGTCAGAGGTAACACGGAAGGCTTTGAACAGGCCTGGTCTGTTGGGAAGTGCTATTTCTATTTGCTATTGTATTTTCACCATCACTCTTCTTACTCATAGCATTGCCTCACAAGGTTACTGATAGGTTAAACCAGTTCATATCTGTAAAGTACTTACAACAAACCCTAACATGTGGTTACGTCCTGCGTTTGCTGTTATTTTTATTAGTTACCCACCTTTTATTAAGTACTTGCTGCATGTAAGGCGTGCTAAGAATCCTTGTAGCAACTTTGGAGGCAGCAGGAGCTGCTCCCGTCACAGATGAGGACAGAGGCTGAGTGGTTAAGCCGCTTGCCCGCCCGAGGGAGCCCCCGCGGCGTGAGCCGCAGTCGGGACTCGAGCGCCGGGCCGCCTGACTCCGAGCAGTCGGCCCTCCGTGTCTGGGCTGCCGCGGGCCTCAGAGTCCCGGGCTGGCAGTCCGCTCCGGACAGGCGTCCTCTGAGCTGCATTGCGGGTTCTTCCCCCTCCCCCACGGGGGCTGTGCAGTTTCATCTGGCCTCCAGATTCACCACGGTGACCTTGACCGCATCTCGCTGCCCCATTCACACGCAGAGGACAGCTTCCGCTTGTCTTGGTTCACCTCGTTCCAAGGGAGCAGGAAGGAGCCCGAGTCCCCGGACCTGTTTCTGTTCCCCCGCAGCTGCAGCACTGCCGTCACCGCCTCCTCCAACCCCGTCTGCATCCCGTTATTCCCAGTGCAGCCTGCCTGCCAACGTAGGGGATCAGGACAAGGACGGTGACAGTGGTGCATTCTAGTTTGTTTTGAAGTAGACATTCGGTGATAATTGAACATAGCAGGTTGTTTAGATTAGTCTACCTACACGCAGATTATAATAATAATAAACATTTATTGAGAGTTTACTGTGTGCCGGAACTATTCCAAGCAATTAATACATATAAACTTACCTAATCCTCGCGGCAACACTAGGCAATAGGTGCTAATGCTGCCTGCAGCTTACAGATAAGTTAGCGGACCGCCGTCTGCAGGGAGCTGGGGTAGGTCTCTGAGGGGCAGAGCTGACTGATCTCTAAACCTCTAATTCTGCTTGTTCTTCTCTGTGTTAATTAGTGGAGTTCACCTATCACCATGCCCCTGGGGGCGATGCACGTGAGCGTAGGAACAAGGGGGGAAAGGAACAAGAGTTTGTGCGTGTGCCAGGCCAGGGCACCTCCTTGACCCATGTTACTGCATCCCGTGTTAACCGCAGTCCGATGAGGTAAGGGGGCCCATTCTCCTGTTAGCGATGGGGATGCTCGGAACCTGCACCTTTAAATGATTTGCTGTACGTCACAGTTACCTGGCAAACCTGGGATGGGAGCTCAGGTCTGTTTGAGTGTGAAGCTCAGACTTTTGCCTGGGTTTAAGTTCTTCCCTCTCTTCCTCCTTCTCACTTTAAGATTGTGGTGGTTAACAAAACAGGCTAGATGTCTGCCGTAAGGAGACTTTCATTCTAGTTAGGGGATCAGTAAGTAATAAATAAGCAGATCTCTGCAGATATGAGTGAGGGTCATAAGTGAGGTGAGAGAGCCCCTAAGCTAGCAGGCCGGCACTTTACCGGGGCCCTCAGGGAGGGTGTTTTGGTCCAGAGGATGGGAAGGAGACAGCCACGCAAGGAGCAAGGCAAAGGGAGTCGTCCCAGGCCGATGGAACAGCAAGGACAACTGCCCGGAAGCAGAAGAGAGTATGGGATATTTGAGGGTCGGACCAGAA
The DNA here is from genome assembly GCA_004027475.1 of Anoura caudifer. Lineage (NCBI taxonomy): Eukaryota > Metazoa > Chordata > Mammalia > Chiroptera > Phyllostomidae > Anoura > Anoura caudifer. The sequence continues at coordinate 11,381 of PVKU01008555.1, read as the reverse complement.
GGGCAGCGTGCCTGGTGCGGGAAGGCAGGGCTCAGGTCAAGCAGGGCTCATGGAACAGGCACAGGAGTCCGGAATTTGCTCCCGCTCCCCATAAAACTGAGAACGCAGTCAGCCGTGCCACCTTGAGCAATCCCTGCATATCTGCGAGTCTGCAGTTTTTAATCTCTTTGATGTGTGTCATAATCCTTGCTCTTTGTACCTCTCAGGGATTGTCTGCTCGACTTGTGACGCAAAGAAATCTAGAGGCATTCTTCACAGGCCAGAGGGAGAGGTGGTTGATTTACCTGATATACTTATATGTGTACAAGAGAGGAGTCTTTGGAAGACTTACATTACTTAAAAAAAAAGAAAGAAACTGAGCATTGGAGTCTCAAGTGCTAAGTATCGCATTGACTAGTAGTAGTAATCATAGTGGTGAGAATATGTATTCGGTAAGATCTTACTGTGTTCCAGAAACTGACCTGTGATCTTTAAAAGCATTAAATTTTCATCCTCCCAACTGTGTGTAAGACACAGACACCATAATTACCTCCATTTGGCAATTGAGGGACTGAGGTTAAGTCTCTGTGTTCATGTTTTTGGTTGTGAAAAACAGAAAAACCAAGTGGCCTGAACAAGTAAAGTGTTTATTTTCATTATATAAAAAGAAGCAGAGAGAGAGAGAGAGAGACAGCGAGTGAGTTACCTAGTGCTGGTAAATCTACTCAAGAATATCGTCGAGAACCCAAGACCCCTCCACCTTTCCGATCCGTCCTCCTTGCTGGGCAGGTTTTGGTTCTCAAAAATGCAGAGTAGCTGGCACAGCTCCAGTTTTCTTATCTTAACGTCAAAGCAGGAGGAAGGGGGAGAGCCAAGGAGAAGAGCGGTGGCAGGAAGGATGAAAACTTGAGTTTGCAAGGCTTAGCCTTTTGGGGGAAGGAGCATGTTCATCTACAACTCCTTTGCCTGGTGTATGAGCAACCCCAGCAATAAGGGAAACCGGATTGTGTAATCTCACTTTATAGTCACGTAGGCAAATGTTGCAGAGAAGGATGTTAGAAAGCATATTAGTTACACCTGAAAATAATATATTTAATGTCAAATATAATTGAAAAATTAAAAAAAATTTTAAACGAAAGCGTTAGTGAGCCACGTCCAGTCACACATCTAGTAAATGGTCAAATGCATGGCAGCTGGGTCATTTGGTCTCCGGTCACCTCCTTGACCACGGTGCTGCGCTCATCCCTGCTGGGGACAGGCTCGGAACCTTGGACCAGTTTTTCGCTTCTCTATGCCAACAATTTTTATTTATAAAACAGAAATAATAACAGTATTTAAATAATAGGGTTAATGGGAGGATAAAACTATGCATCCCTCTTAAAGCGATTGCATTAGTGTCTGGCATGTAGGAAGTGCATGCTGTCGACAGATGTAGGCTAGCTCTTCTTACTGTTGTTATTGTTCTTGCTGTTAGCAGGCAGTTTCTGTGCTGGCATTTATTGATAGAGTCAAACAAAACCGCACAGGCTTTGCTTTGAAGGAGCTTACCTGTCCAGACTTGTTCATCAATAACAATCTACAAGGTTAAGTTTAACGAGGGAGCGAGGGGAGCAGTAGCGCAGGTGAGGGAGAGTTGGACGGTGCTGGGTAGTGAGTGGGAAGAGATGGGCAAGGGTCAGGAGTCGGGGATGAAGGGGTGGCGTTTTACAGAGCTGATGGTCTCTGGATGACCACAGCACGGAGAGTGGCTTCACAGGCAAGAGGAGGGCGAAGGATAGTCCTGGCTGAGGGAGGAGCACGTGCTTAGCAGGTACTAAGCCACAGAAGGGTCACATCTGTTGGGGGAACTACAGATATTTCCAACAGGCTAAAAAGTAGCGTGGGGTCAAGGCCATCCAGTAGACATGAGCAAGATTGCTGAGTGTCTCTGTCTCCTTTAATCCAGGCACTGCCCTTGGCCTTATGGACACAGAGAGCAATGAGGTGCAACCCTGCTCTCAAGAATGGGTCCCATGGACGCTCAATTTGATAATTGGGGTGGGGGGGATAGGTGAATTCTAAATTTTGTTAATTATCTACCCTGCGTCAGATTCAAGGCTAGATGTTTTGTGGACATTGTCTCGTCGAACTTCCAGGTCATTAATGTTCTCTGCCTTTTACAGGTGAGGAGACTGAGACTCAGTAAGTTGAAGCAAGTTGACCAGATTTGCCCAGCTAGTCCAACCCAGGCTTCTGTGGTTCTGTTGCAGAGTCTGTGTGACCTGCGCACGGCACTGCTTCCGCAAACGTTGCCGGTACCGATCACGCCACCCCTGGTGATGAAATGTGGCAATATCCTAGCGCGCCTCAAAGCCAGGTGGGATGTAAACACCAGGTGCTGGGGGTTTTAATTCTATTTTAAGGAAAAAGGAAAGCCCCTCCTTTACTACAGTAAATTTCCGCAAGCTTGTCAGTTCTTTCTCTGCCAGGCTCTTAGCCAGAGTGGAGCTATCTGGGCTGCTTAAGTGAAGGCAGATGACTTGATTGTGGTTCAATGCCTTAGCTGTCACCGAGCTGCTTCCTAAATATGATCTTTATTGCCCTGCTCACCCCTCTATAAACACTGCCGCAATGAAAACATAAAACCTTCGGAACATCCCCTGGGTGACTGCTGTTGCCTTTTAAATTAACGCTTAGAAATGCTCATTTGAGAGATGCGGTTTAGCTCAAGTGGTATTTCTTGATGGGTTAATGAATATTATATGTTACACTTTAACCTAATGCAACACCATCAATTATTTACTTATTGACTGACCTCTCCTAGATTATTTAATGGTAGATTTTCGCTCTTCAGAAGAGAAGATTTAATGTTGAGCACTCAGGGCCCTTGTTTGGTGGTTGTGAGTGTCCTCTGAATGTAGAGGTATACATAGGTGTATATATACACAAATATATATATATATTTTTTTGAAAGACAGAAATTGCAGAGCATCCTGGAGTTAATGCACATGATGCGTACATAACCTTGCTAAATCTAAGCATGGAGAGAATTTTCACAGAGGCAGATGGTCAAGCCCGCGCACTTGGAAGTATTGTTTAAATATGTGAAAAGAAGAAAGGCGGCCCTGGAAAGGGAGAATGGGCTGCAAAACTGGTGGAAAAAAAAAAAATACAAGTATAATGGCCTAGAAGAGCATCCCTCTCAGTGGCTTTGCGCCAGAGACCCAGAAAGCAGTCTGGAGCCGTGTCCATTTACCTTGCGTTGCAGGACACAGTGCGCAGGTGCCAAGGGCCTCTTGGGGGCTGCGTGGGGAAGGAGGAGGAAGGGTCTGGAAGACAGGCTGCCTGGGATCCACTTCTCTCATGACACTAATTAGCTTTGTGACCTTGGGATTCGTTGGTCTGCTAAACCAAATCTCCCGCCCACAGTCCAGTTCTCCTTATGCTGGATGCGGGCTGCTTTGCGGGATGTTGATTCTGGGGTAAGTGAAGGTGGCGGTATGGATGCAGCATATAAATTATACAATTATGCAAAGGTAGGATGCTGGGATGACAGCAGTTTACTCAGGTAGGTAGATCAGGTTGGAATTTGTTTCTTGAAGGGTTGTCAACATTAATAATTTTTCCCGAAGCCCTTGTTTCATGTCAGCCTCTTAGCATTCTTCATATGTTAATATTACTACTGATAATTACATTACTAATAACTGGAATTAGTCTAGTGATTTATAATTTGCGGAGTAATAGTTGATATATTCTTTCATGTCATAAACCAGGTGGGCAGATGCTATTTCAAGAAGGTGTCTAAGTTTCCTCTCCAATGACTTTAAGTCAGTGGCAGAAGTCAGAATCCTGCCAAGGCCTTCGGGTATGGACGCTGGTGGACTGGAGAGAGACGTGGCAGTCAGGAGACCTAGCATGGAGCCCTGGCACTTACAGTCACTAGTTCTGTGACCTTTGTTGGATCATCTAAACTTCATGAAAGTCTTTCTGTCCATATTTTTACAACATTTGAAATAAACCTGACCAAGGAATGACATAGGCATATAGTTCAATAAGGTGTATGAAGGTACTCACTGTTGGGAAGTACGCTGAAAATGTTTAGGATCCTTCTGGTCTCAGGATGTCAAGTCCCTGGCGTCTGGGAGTCCACAGCCCACTTCGACAGTGGGTACCTTTAATCTGTTCTCGTGTGCTTTTCCATGTTTGATGCACAGCTCGAAATTCTCTTCGGTGCAACACTGCAGGTTCCCCCTTATTAATTGATCAGGCCTGGCGAGATGAAAACTCACATGCTATCCTAGCCCCGGCCCAGATGTCGGACCCAGGACTTGTCTCCAGCCTCCTTCCTTCTCCTCAGAGATGGTTACTTCTCTTGGCTCTGTGCTCTGGCCCAGAAAACTCACAGACCCACCCGCCTCTCAGAAGCCAGGCAGATGTGTTCTGTACCTCCAGGTAGGTGGCACCTGGGAGAAATGTCACCCTGCAGGATGAAACAGCCGTCATGGTTAGCAAACCACCTGGTGATGCCAAGGAATGTGTATTTTTAGACCCTTGAGACTCAGTGACTTGTGCTCTGCCGTGATTTAGATTCCTTCCCCAAAAGGTGACCTGTGGAGTCCTTCGAGATCCAATTACATTTAAAAAAATCACAGAGGGTTGACTTTTAAATATCCTCATGGTGCTGAGACCTGGATTTCAGATTAGTCAATCCTGTGTTCATGTTTCTTTCTTTCTTTTTTTTTTTTTTAACTTTTTAATCTTTTTGGCTTTGAGTAAGTGACTTGGCCATTCACACCCGAAAGGGCCACTGTGGCACCACTGAGCCCGTAGGACTGGAATCCTATTCTTCCCATGTTGGTTCAGTTCCCTGGAAAGCTTAACACAATTTGTCTTAGCTCTTACATTTCCTGTCCCCTGCCAAGGCATGGGAGGTGTGTTCCGACACATTCCGTCGTTTTGGTGCTCTTAACCCTCTTTTCCCCAGGACGCCTTCCATGGCAGAGCTTACCACACCGCCGTGCCTGATTGCCAGGCTTGGCAGCAGACTTGAAGAGGACCCAGCTGGAGCCCTGGAGCACTGGAAATGGTTTCCCTGTGGGTCATGTAAAGTTGCATTCACACTCTTGGGAAAATTACTGGCGAAGTCCTCTGTGCAAGTCCTGGTGCTGCAGATGGTGTGGCATGTGGGATAACCCAGGGGAAGACCGATCCATGATGCCTCTCCCTCCTCGGCCAGCTCCTGCCCTAGGTTATCTCAGCAGGTCTGCAGGTGTGACCAGTAGCCCCAGCCAGTGTTCTTGTTAAGAGGGCTCCGTGCAGGGAAAGATTGGACAGTGCTACCTGCCATGGACTGAAGGTTTGTGTTGACGCCCTTGCCCCGCAGTGTGATGGTATTTGGAGGGAGGTAGGGCCTTTGGAGGCAATTAAGTCAGATCAGGGCATGAGGCTGGAACTCTCATGACTGAATTGGAGACACTAGAGAGAGACACCAGAGTGTCACTTGCTCTCTCTCCCCACCAAGTGATGCCATGGCAAAAAGATGCCATCTGCAAGGTAGGAAGAGCGCTCTCACTGGAAACTGCATCTGCCCGCACCTTGATCTTGGACTTCCCAGCCTGCGGAGCTGTGAGAAATAAATGTGCTGTGTAAGCCCCCGATCTGTGGTGTTGTGTAATGGCAGCCTGAGCTGGCTAAGGCACTGCTTGCTCCATTTTCCTCCTGGAGCGTGTGCAGCAGAACACGGTGCAGTGGTTTCCAGTGTCGGGAGGACTCCAGCTACGTGGTGGAGAGCAAAGATGATCCCAGCGCCAGACACCGGTGCCAGTTCCAGACACTCCTGCCTGCCGCTTCTTGGTATCAGAGCCGCCGAGGAAAACAGTGCAGTCAAGCACTGGGTGGAGCAAGCGGTACTTCCGGGGAGAAGAGAGAGATTAAGATGAGCTCCAAGAGTGGGCTTTGGTCCCCAAAGGCTGGCAGCCACAGCAGGGAAGTAGGCTCTGCGTATCCCCTCCAACCCAACCCGCTGGGGGGTCTGACACACTGAAAGCTGGGGCATGCCCGAGGGCTGTCAATGTACACCCAGAGCAAAGGATCGCACACACCGATTGTGAACCTGGGAAGGATGTTCCCAGGTAGGGCGCTCAGTCCAGTACACACTGCACGGGCCCTTTATCTCTAGGTGTTGAAGGGTTCCAGTCCCAAGAGCCTTTCTTATGTGGCCGGGGGTCATCAAATGACTGCAGGCCAGAGACTGCCTTTCCCAGCAGAAAGTCACAGTGTGCATGGGAAAGCATCAAAGGCTCTGAAAAGGTCCTTCAGTGCAGAGAGAGATTAACACAGTGCTCCCCTGAAGCATCTGTCCGCGGAGCCCATTTGCAAAGCGCCCTGTGTCCTAGTTTTATGCAGAAGCCACTTTGGGAAAAGCTAGATTGGGTCATAGTTCGCCTGCTGCGCGTCCTGCTGTTCGGCATTTATGTTTGGGTCAGGCAGAACAGGAGCATCTTTGTTTGTTTGGCCTTGAGTTTCGATGTCCCAAAGTTCATGTCCGTGCATGATCTGGCCATTTTGGAGCTAGCAAGAACAAGGTGGGCCAAATACTGCCCCATATGTTGAATATGAAAGGAAACCATGGAAAGGACTGCAGGGCCAACTTCCAGGGCGGTGTTAGCCCCAAATAGTTGGCAGCTGGACCGCGGGCTCCTTGAGGAACGGAAGTGTGCGCTACGCGGCGTGCCCATGAAGAATAGCACAGGTACAGAGCCCAGGGCAATCGATAGTAAGAGCTTGTTAAATAAGTGGAGTCATTTGTAGGTAATAATGGATTCACAAGCCTTTAACGTTGGAAAGAAGCCCAGCAATTGTTAAGTCCAAATTTGTTTTAGAAACAAAGTAAGCAAGACTCGGACAAAAGTGTCTCATTGACGATCAATGGTGGCCTGGTGAAATGGCCCTAATTGGCAAATTTGAAAAAGAATGATGAGGTCCCATTAGTTCTCGATTTCTGGACGTCACGAAGGTCATTATTTAGAGGAGTGTATTGCAGGGAAAGGAGCACATTCTCTGAGTTGGGTGTTCTGAGAGTGGAATGTGAGGGAGGCCAAAGACATCCGACGCACTGAATTGGCCCTTCATCTCGGCCAGCCTTTCATTGTTTACCTCGTTGTGCCTACTGACCATGATTGGCTTGTGTCTGAGCTGTAATGAAGTGCCACGGACTGGGTGGCCTATAAACAGCAGATACTTACTTCCCGCGGTCCTGGAGGCCGACAGTCTGGAATCAGGGTGCCGGCACGGTCTGGTCCTGGTGAAGGACCTTCGTCAGGATCGCACTGCTGCCTTCGTGGTGTTCTCTTGCGGGGGCAGGGCAGGGCGTTCTCTGGGTCCCCTTTCACTCGGTCTCTAATCCCATTCACGGGGGTTCATCCTCATGACTAACCACTTCGCAAAGGCGCTCCACCTTGGGAGTTAGGACTTCAGCACATGAATTTGGGGGGGATGCAAGCATTCAGTCTATGACAGCTTGGCTCCATCCAGAGCTCTAGGGGGAAAGTGGTGACTAAGACATGCGCTATGTCCTTCAGAAGCTCAGTCTCGTAGACAGTAAAGTAGCAGACATCTGGTTGTAAGAGCACCTGCTCAGTACCAGGCGCCATGTTAGGCCACTTTACAGGCAGGGGTTCATTGAGTCCTCTCCAAACCTCGATTTAGGTGAAGTTTATCCTGGTTTCACAGGCAGGAAGCCAAGGCTTAGAGAGATGAAGTGATTTGCTCCAAGCAGTAGGGCTGGACTTGACCCCCACCCTGTTTTCTCGCTCTGCCCCGCTGTGTCCTGTGTGCACGCCAGAGTGGACCGACTCCTTTTAGCTGCAGCAACCCTGGGTCTAAGAATCCAGAGGAGGGGCAGGCGATTTGTGCCACTGGACTGGGAGCTGGTTTTTCTCCCTCCGCTTTCCCGCCTGCCTCTGCCCGGGGCTGGCCTGAGAGGAAATTGGGATTGAAGCCCAGGGAAATCAGAGTCCCTTTCTCTTGGCTTCTCTGGAAAGTAAGAGTGAAAGGTGAGGAAGAAGACCAAAGGGGTGGGCTCCGGGATCTACCGTGGTACACGTAGCTTATGGTGGATGGGGCAAACATCTGGTGAGCACCTACTGTGTGCAGGGCGTCAAAGATAGAAAGAGGGAAAAACCCTCAACCCCGGCTCTCACGTAGTTCTGAAGAATCGCCTGGAACCCAAACACACAGAGTGGCTGGAACATCTAGGATGGGAGTCATCTCCGTGTTGTGCAGGCGTGGAGGGTAGTGGGAGGGGACCGCGAACTTTGCTGCAGAATGCAGACAGGAGAGCAGAGCCTTAAAGACCGAGTGGGAGGTTAGCGGGAGCAGAGAGAAGAGACAGCTAACCCAGCGTGCTGCTTGAGCAGACGCTTAGAGGCTGACGGAAAAGGGATGTCAGGGTGGTGCTGGCTAGCGCTGCAGGAAGAGACGGGGAGGGCAGGCTGGTGGGGCCCCAGCTGGAGGGCCCTCAGGGCCCTGTCACACGGGGGCATCTAGACCAGGAGCCCTTCCCATTTCTTAGCCATCTCCTCTCCAATACCCACTTCTAATGGAATGTTTTTTTATAGACTCCAAGACTCCCGTTAACACTGCCTACTTTTAATTCCACACAATGGGGGGAAGTCTTTTGGCTTTATTGACTGCTTTTTTATCTGCCTTCACCTCATTGGAAAATAAACAGATAAAGTGATACCTTTACTACTAATGAATAATTCATGTTCTCCTTGTCTTTTGTCATAAAAGAAAGCCCAGCAGATCTGTCTTTAAATTAGGATATCCAGTAGATGAGAGAAAAATGTGAGCGATTAGCTCCAAATGGAGCTGAGTACGGATTTCTGAGAGTCAGAGTCCTCCTCGGTAATGAAGTGTGGAAGGGTTCACGTCACGGTTCACCTGGCTCCGGTGGAGCCCGAATTTACAACATATGCGTGCGGTTGCCCTGTTAATTTGGAATGTTTTAATCTGCGTGAAAACGGTTGTGTTAATTGTTTCACATGAACCAGGCTGGACTGTAATAACGTCCGACTGAAGTAGGCTGACCTTCTCCTCTCAGCCCGCTGCGGTTTCGTTTACCCCAAACCTGGGGGACTTCTTTCTCCTCCTTGCCAGTCCTTTGAACAGCTTGGGCCGTGCTGCTCTCGGATCAGACGGAAACCACCTGCGCCTTCTGGAAATACAGATGCCCCTCATCCCCGCACTGCCTGCGGTGCTGGACCACCTCTCTCAGACGTGTTCCTCCTTTCTAATTACCCTTGGTAGCATCCTCCACCCCGGTTGCTCTGGTCTATGTTGTTTTCCAAATCTCGGTAAATAACGTTAACTCTTACACCAGTCGGTGCTTCGGACAAAACAAAACAAAACTGGAAATGAAAGATATGTTTTTAAAAACCTGACGTGTAATTATTTTACAAACCTACTCTAAGATCTGTAGTGGGCTGGACGCCTGTTTCGTACTGAGGGTGTATGATGTAGTTGAGCCTGGCTCTGCCCTTGAGGAGTTCATGTGGTCTGGTTCTGGTTTAAATGTATGAAAAGTTAAGTCATGGTTCAAATCAACTTTGAAGGGACAATCCCAGGTCAGATATATGGTCAAATGAGCGATGGGGACTAAGAAATACTTAAGTTTCCTGAATATGCCCTGTGTTTTGTTTTTGCACCCCCTCCCCCACCCCCATTTCTGAGGCTACGCCAAGCTCTTGGTTGCGTATGGAATAGCCTTCTCTGTAATTCAGTGAAATCACAGCCAGTTCTGGGAAGACTTCTTGCCTACCACCCTCTTTCTGATTAGGTGTCCTCCTCTGGATCATCATTATATTTATCTTACCGTTTATTTGTCTCTTTCAATCAACTGGAAGGAAGGCTTCAACTGACAATATACTCTAAGGAGGCAAGACTGGGGAGGGAATTTCGGGAGACTTAGATGGTGTGTCCCAGACCGGCAGCATTGGCATCTCCTGGCAGGGAGTTAAAAATGCAAAATCTCGTGCTCCATAGCAGATCTACAGACTCAGCGACTGAATTTGAAGAGATCCCAGGTGATTCATGTGCACATTAAAGCCTGAGGAATACTGGGCTGGTTTAGGCTACTGCTTCTCTAAGTTGGCTCAGTGTTGGAGCCAGCTGGAGGTCTTTATAAAGTACTGATGCTTCAGTCCTACCCACAAAGGTTCTGATTTAATTGGTTGGTGTGTGGCTCCTTAAAAGCTCTCAAGGTGATGCTAATATGCAGCCAGATGTGCAGCCTGCCTCTGGGCTAGTGTTTCCCAACTGCTGTCACTATCATTGCACTTCCCAGGTGGTAATGTCATTTTAATTTTTGTGCCTGTCCCTTAAGAGGGAGGGGACTCCCTTGTACATCCTGAGACTCTAATATAGTATCTCCCAGTAAATACTTGTTTTTTAAATTGAATGGAAATGAACCTGAGTGGAAGCTGAATTTGAGTGCTAAATTTGAGAACATTGGATTAAACTTACTGAAATATATTATCAATAGCTGGGGTGAAGAATTGAGGCATGATTGTCAAGACAGATATCAGAAAAATGGTTCAGAATGTTCTCACTTGGCCAGAGCCAGAGTGTTACAGAGCAACAGAAGGTCCCTTATTGTCCGCCGCCTTATGGAAAGATGCCTCTCAAAGCCAGAGATTTGTGAAAAGGAAAGGAAATGTTTATTTAATGCTATACAGAGTTAAAGTAGCGACCTAACGTCTTCATTAAAATATCAAAGTCCTTCAGGATACCCACAGACGCCCACAGTGCTTCCCATCTCCCTCTGCCCTAATTCAGGGTACCATAATTGCAAGGAAGAGAAGCACACATCCGGGATCCAGGCTCCTGACACCATCAGCTGTGTCGTCGTCCAGGCAGGATCTCTAATTAATCCAAAGCCATGTGGCACCTTCTCATGGCCTACTGGCAAGAGTTCTTTCACCCTTCTTCCAGGCAAAGTCTCTCTTGTTCCCAGGCCACGCAGCCAAAGGGAGCACCCCAAAGCCGCGTGGTCCTTCTTTTTTTTAAAAATTATATTTTATTGATTATGCTATTACAGTTGTCCCATTTCCCCCCTTCATTACCCTCCACCCTGCACACCCCCTCCCACCCACATTCCCCCCCTTAGTTCATGCCCATATGTCATAAGTTCTTTAGCTTCTACATTTCCTACACTATTCTTGCCCTCCCCTGTCTATTTTCTACCTACCATCTATGCTACTTGTTCTATGTACCTTGTCCCCCTCTCTCCTCTTCCCACTCCCCTATTGCTAACCCTCCATGTGATCTCCATTTCTGTGTTTCTGCTCCTGTTGTAGTGGTTTGCTTAGTTGTCTTTTGTTTTAGGTCTGGTTGTTAATACCTGTGAGTTTGCTGTCTTTTTA
>PVKU01008554.1:0-72401 GCA_004027475.1 Anoura caudifer | reverse complement strand
ATTCTCTTCTGGCTTGGAGTGTTTCCATTGAGAAGTCGGATGCTAACCTAATCGGGGCTCCCTTGTATGTTACTTCCTTTTTCTCCCTTGCTGCCTTTAAGATTCTCTCTTTGTCTTGGAATTTTGCCATTTTAATTATGATGTGTCTTGAAGTGGGCCTCTTTGGGTTCCTCTTGATTGGGACTCTCTGTGATTCCTGAATTTGTGTGACTTTTTCCTCTTATCAAATTAGGGAAGTTTTCCATCATTACTTTTTCAAATAGGTTTTCTATTCCTTGCTTTTCTTCTTCTCCCTCTGGTATCCCTACTATACAGATATTATTATGTTTCATACTGTCTTGCATTTCTCTTAATCCCTCTTCATTCTTTCTAAGCCTCTTTTCCTTTTCTTGCTCCTTCTGGCTGATTTTTTCTACTTTGTCCTCCAACTTGCTGATCTGATCTTCTGCTTCATCGATTCTGCTTTTCATTCCTTCCACTGTGTTCTTCAGTTCAGAAATTGTATTTTTCATTTCCTCTTGGCCCTTGTTGATAGTTTGTATTTCCTTTTTCATGTTGATATAGCTTGCAGTGAGCTCATCGTAACTTCCGTGTAGTTTTTGGTAGCTCATTGAGAGCTCTTGGAGCTTCCTGACCACCATTGCTTTGAACTCAAAATCTGATAGTTGAGCTGCCTCCTTTTCTTTCATTTGGGGATTGTTTCTTTGTCTTCCCATTGTTTGTGAGACTCTTCTTGTCAGCCTCAGCTTCTTAAATTTATTTGTTCTGGTTCCCTGGGTTTATGTTGTGAACTTCTGTGGTAGAATGCCTGTGAAATTCAGTGGTGCTATCTCCTTCAGGTATCCTGGTGTTCACTGCTTCCAGTATCTCAGCTGTTGAAATGCCCCTTCTTTGGGGCCAACTCTGGTCTTTCCGCAGTTCCAGGGTTTTTTTGTTTTGTTTTGTTTTGTTTTTGTCTCACTCGTATGTGTTTAAAAAGAGAAAAGAGAAGGAAAGGAAAAAAAAAGAAAAGAAGGAAAAGGAAATAAGAAAATGAAAAGAGAATAAAGAAAAGTGGAATGAAAAAGAAAAAAGAGGAAAAAAGACTGGAAGAAGAGATAAGCTTGGAAAGAAAGGAAGAAGGAGTAAAACAAGAAAGAAGTAATGAGAAGCAAAAAGGAGTTGAGGGGTAAAAAAGATCAAAATAATGAAAAAGAGAAAAAGAAAAAAAACCCACAAAAAAATTGAAAAACCAAAAAACACCAAAACCGCTAATTCTTGCTGTTATCAATCTTGCCAAGCTGGTTTTTCTGGCCTTGATGACTGCAGCGGCCGAGGGGTGACTCTATTGTTTTTTTCCTTGTTCAGCACTCAGTTTTCTCTGGCCTACTGTCCTCAGAGCTATCCCAAGATTCTCCGCACAGGGTCCCAGGCGCCAACTGTGATCGTGCGCCCACAAGCCCCGATGTTCCCTGAGTCTTCCTTGCACAGGTGCCAACTGTCCCACGCACAAGGCTCGACCCTACGCAGGTTGCACACCAGTGTCTAAGTTCTCCCAGCAGCCCCCTCGGGCCTCCGATGGCGTGATGGCGTGATGGTGCCGGGAGACCGTATTGCTGTTCCCTGCTGGTGCGAGTGCCTGCGCTGGGCTGAGAGACTGTATCGGTGCCCAGTGACTGTGCACCGGGTCTCTCTGGGCGCGCTGATGGGAAGATCCCCTCGCAGCTGTTTACAGTGTCGCGTGGGTGCAGACAAAAGTGTGCGCTCCAACACTCAGTCCTCCCAGGGCTATGAGATCTTAGCTCCTCTCTGTGAGATTTCAAGCAACCAGGTTTATGCCGGCGCTGCCGAGTCCCTGCTTGGCTGTTCAGGGAGTAGTTGCCCCAGCTCCCTCCCTAGAGTCTTATGGCCAGCCCCGGCCCAGTTTCTCAGCCCCTGCCCTGGTCTCCGTGCCACTGGAGTACTCTCCTTACCGTCCGGTTTTTCAATGTCCACTGCAATTTTCGATCATCTGTTTTCAAATATGCTGAGTTTTTGGTGTCTGTTTGCTGTGCTGCTTTGAAAAATGTCCCAGTTTAACACCTGTGTGAGGGGGATAGAGGGATGTGCATCCTCTTACCGTGCCTCCATCTTCTCTCTCCTGCATTTCTTCTTTGGCTGTTGTCACACCACTTTATGAGTTATATTGAGTTATATCTGATACCTTAAATTCAGTTTTTTCAGCTTTGTTGAACTATAATTGGTGTGCAAAAAACTGCATATATTTAATGTATACAATTTGCTAGGTTTGGAAATATATACACACATATGTTGCCATCACCACAATACAGGTAATAAACATACCTATTACCTCCGAAAGTTGCCTTGCGTTCTTTTGTGTGTGTGTGTGTGTATGTATTAAGAATTTGAACATGAGATCTACCCTCTTAACGAATTTATAAATATGCAATAACTTATTGTTAACTATAGGCACTATGTTGTACAGTAGATCTCTGGAATTTACTTATCTCATATAATTGTAATTTTATACACATTGAACAACTCCTCATGTCTTCCTCCCCCATCCTCTGGTAACCACCATTTCACTGTCTATGTTTATGCCTTTGATACTTTAGATGTCTATATAAGATAATTCATGCAGTATTTGTCCTTTTGTGACCGACTGACTTCTCTCTCAGCCTAGTACCTTTCAGGGCCATCCATATTGTCAAAAATGTAGAATTTCCTTGTATTTTAAGGCTGAATAATATTCCATCATATGCATATACTAAATTTTCTTTATTCATTTATCTCTTGATGGACATTTGGTTTCCCTATCTTGGCTATTATGAATAATGCTGCAGTAATCATGGGGGTGCAGATATCTCGTAGAGATCCTGATTTTAAATCTTCTGGATATATACCCAGAAGTGGGATTGCTGGAGTATATGGTCGTTCTATTTTTGTTTTTTTAATCCTCATCTAAGAGTATGTTTATTTTTTTAGAGAGAGAAGAAAAGGGAGAGAGGGACAGTGGGGTGGGGGAAGAAAGGGAGAGAGAAACATCACTGTGTTGCCTCCTGCACGTGCCCGACCAGGGATCAAACCCTTAACCCTTTTGTGTATGGGACAATGCTCCAAACAACTGGGCCACCTAGCCAGGGCTATTTTTATTTTTCTTTAAATTATATATTATTGATTATGCTATTACCATTGTCCTGATTTTTCTACCCTTGCCCCCCCCATGCAGCATCCCCCACTCCCTTAGGCAATCCCCCTACCATTGTTCACGTCCATGGGTCATGCAATAAGTTCTTTGGCTACTCCATTTCCTATACTGTACTTTATATCCCTGCGGCTATTCAGTAACTACCTATTTGTACTTCTTAATCCCCTCACATCCTCACTCATTCCCCCACATGCCCCTTCCACTGGGCAACCAACAAAATGCTCTTCGTATCCATGGTTCTGTCTCTGTTCTTATTTGCTTAGTTTGTTTTTTAGATTCAATTATTGATAGATTTGTATTTTTTTGGCATTTTATTGTTCATAGTTTTGATCTTTTTTTTAAGTAAGTCCCTTTAACATTTCATATAATAATGGTTTGGTGATGCTGAACTCCTTTAGATTTTCTTGTCTGGGAAGCTCTTTATCTGCCTATCTGCTCTTTATCTGTGATTCTAAATGATAGCTTTGCTGGGTAGAGCAATCTTGGTTGTAGGACGCTGCTTTTCATGACTTTGACTATTTCTTGCCAATCCCTTCTAACTTGCAAAGTTCGTTCAGCTGACAGTCTTATGGGAACTTCCCTGTAGGTAACTAACTCTTTTTCTCTTGCTGCTTTTAAGATCCTCTCTTTATCTTTAACCATTGACACTTTAATTATGATGTGTCTTGGAGTGGGCCTCTTAGCATCCAACTTGTTGGGGACTCTGTGTTTCCTGGACTTGCATGTCATTTCATTTGTCAAATTAGAGAAGTTTTCTTTCATTATTTTTTCAAATAGATTTCTAATTTTTTGCTCGTTCTCTTCTTTTTCTGGCACCCTTTTGATGCGAATGTTGGACCTCTTGAAGTTGTCACAGAGGCTGCTTATACTATCCTCATATTTTTGAATTCTTTTTTCTTCTTGTCCCGATTGGTTGTTTTTTGGTTCCTTATGTTCCAAATCATTGAGTTGAATCTCAGTTTCATCTGCTCTACTGTTGTTTCCTTGTAAATTACTCTTTATTTTAATTAGTCTATCCTTATTTCTGACTGGATCTTTTTATGCTGCTGAGGTCCTCACTAAGTTCCTTGAGCATCCTAATACCAAATATTTTGAACCTTGCATCTGGTAGATTTCTTATCTCCATTTCATTTAGCTCTTTTTCTGGACTTTTTTAAATCTGTTCTTTCATTTGGGCCACTTTTCATTTCTTTCCTCATTTTGGCAGCCTCCCTGTGTTTGTTTCTATGTAGCAGGTAGCACTGCTTTGACTCTGTATCTCGGTAGTGTGGCCTAATGTAATAGGTGTGCTATAGGTTCCTGTGGCACAGCCTCCCCTATCACCCAAGCTGGGTACTTTGTATGGGCTGAGTACACCCTCCTCTTATAGTTGAGCCTTGGTTGCTGTTGACTGATCAATGGTGAAAGGATAAAGTCAGCCCCATTTGCTATTGTGGCACCATTTGCTGAGCAGGCTGTGACCTTGTTCAATATGACTGTCATTTTACTTTTCTGAGCTTATGCCCCAGGATTGGAAATTACCAGAAAGCAAGAACAGAACTAACTGCTCCCTATAGCCACAGGCCGAAAATAACTTTAGAACTAACTGCATCCTCTGTTGTTATAAGGTCCCAACAGCCCAGGGGCCACACAACAGTAACCCCCCACCCTTTTTTAATCCAATTATAATCCAATAAAAGCTCAAAGGCATCCCCCCTTGAGGTGTATCTCTCCACACCATGCCCCTCTCCTTTCTAGAGAGTGAATAAAAACTTTATTCCCTATACTTTCTTCTCTTTGTGAATTCTTTCACAGCCCGAGTCACTGACAACCCTAACAAATGGGAGGGATTTACCCAGGCCAGTCAGCTGCAAAGATTGGTTGTGACCACTTACCACCAACCTCTGCCCTCTGTGGAGGATCAGCTGTGCCAAGGCAGGGTAGTGGTGTTTGATGTGGCCTGTAGCTGTCCACTGGGAGTGCTGACCCTGGGTTTTCCTGGGTGATATAGGCCAAGGTCAGCCCCATCAGGGGCTGCCCCAGGTTTTGCTTGGGGCCACCCTTCCTAAGCTATAAAGCAATCCAAGATGGCTGCTACTTGTGCTGGGCTTGTAAATTCCTAGGCAAAGCCAAGCTGTGAATCGGGGCACACCTGGGGCTCACTGAGGCCAGCTGTTCCTTTGTTTGGTAGGATTTAGGAAGTTGTGAGGCATGAGTGAAGTGCAGCCATTCATGTGGAAAAGCAGCTTGGGTGGGCCCATAAGTTAGGTGGGGTTGAGTCTCTGGGGTTCTCCAAGGAGAGTCAAACAGTGTTAGCCAGGATGATGGACTCTCAGATATGGCACCAGCTTGCTGGCTCTGTGGGGGGAGAACTTAGAAAAGGGACAATCTGCTCACCTTAATGCCAGACACCTCAGTTTCTCCCTTTACGCCACTGGTGCCTTTCAAGCTGCTACCCCAGTGCTGCAGCTCAGAAGGAGTGAGTCTAAGTAGGTTAGTTCATGTTTGGGTTCTTCTAAGATCAGACAAGATGGGGTGCGTTCAGGGTGGTATGGCTGTAGACCCTGTGTGAGTTCTTTAAAAGGAACTGTTTGGGGCTCCAGAAGTTTCTTCCATCAACTCAATCCCCACTGTTTTTTTTTAGCTAGAAGTTGTGGGGACTAATTTTCCTGGCCCTGAAACCTTGGACTGGGAATCTGTTTTGAGGCTGGGACTCCTCACTCCTGAGATATCCCTCCCAAATTTTTATCCAAAACACGTGGATGTGGAACCACCCCAATCCATGTCTGACCCCTCCTACCTGTTTCAATGGATGCGGTTTCTTCAATTTTGTAGTTGTCAGACTTCCGTTCACCTTGATTTCCGATGGTTCTGGGTGATATTTTTTCTACATTTTAGTTGTAATTTTGGTGTGGTTGTGTGAAGAGGGGAGCCGTGTCTGCCATCTTGACCAGAAGTCTGGCCAGGGCTATTTTTAATTTTTTGAATGATATTCTTATGTTTTCCATAGCACCTGCAACATATAACATTCCATCAAAAGTGTGTAAGGGTTCCTATTTATTCACATCCTTTCAACACTTTAAAAAATATATTAGCCATCCTAACAGGTGAGATGATATCTCATTGTGATTTTGATTGTAATTAAAAACATCCTGATTCCACTGTTCTGAAATAAAGAACAATGACCAAGTTCACACATAAATGTACTTTTTATTTAACATTATATCTTTCACATTTTCGGTGTTTAAAAACTTTATAAATATGATTTATACATAGTTTGATGGATGCATAAATTTTTGAACCATTTCAAATCTTTGAACAATTTAAATTGTTTCTAAGGTTTTGCCTTTATAAGTAATGCCATAACAAATTTCCTTACGAACCCAAATTTTGATTTTATCTCTGATTATTTTCTTAGAACAATTCCCTGAATTTTGGAATTTCTCAGTAAAAATACATGAAAATTTTAGAGGTTTTTAGTCATACTGTGTGAAAAAAATTTAGATTTGAATTCTGAAAACCTAAACTTGTGGAAAATAACTGTTCATGAATTGACAAGAAATAAATAACTCTGTACAAGCAAAAAGATTCTAATTAGGTGGCTTTCTCAAAAAGAATCTAGGTGGCTAGCTTTTTGAGAGAATTTCAAGGCGAATGACCCAAGGGCATTTTCAGATACTAGAATATAGCTCAGCAGATATAGAGTGGAGCACTTAGTAGAAAATAGTCAGAGGGTTCTCACACAAAGCCTGTGAAAGGAGTATTCTCTGAAGTGGTCCATCCTAAAGATGCACTGACTTTGTGTAAAATACTTTGAACTGTTCCTGACACCGCATGAGAGATAGGAAAGTATTTGCTGTTTTATTTATATGCTTGTAATATTTATAACTGAAAATTGACTACAGTGGGAAATAAAGTTCAAATCTACATGCTGCTGAAAAGCATGCTACTGTGGTCAAAACTTAAAATGTGTTCAGTTTTTAAATTATAATCCCATTATAATTATCTTTAACAGTAGTAAAACTTTCTAAATTATTTTGTCTATGTGAACTTTCATTTAATATCTGTGTGTGTGTGTGTGTGTGTGTGTGTGAGTAAATCCTAGAAAACATAGATAATGAGAAACAATTTAGGTTTTTATCTCAGCATTGGTTTTGCAACAGTGTCACCTTCTGGTTGGAGCTTGTCTTTACAAGCTGGCACGTCCAGACTCATTCTACCCTGTTTGGTGTGATTTTATTCCAGGGGATATTGAATGAGCCTTGGTAGCAGACTACCTCCTAAAGACAGGTGCTAAAGGTCGGAAAAGCATTCAGAATGCAGGAAACATAAAGAGTACTAAGAAGTTATGCCATGCATCTAAACAAACCAAAAATGTATCTAAACTTAGAAAGCTTTGTACTTCTGATTGACCAATTCTCCTCTGGAAAGATAAAATTGAACTGAAAGAGTTGCAGAACAGGTCAAATAAAATGATTGTGTCTAAGAGACTTTCTCTCTCTGAAAAGTTGGGGTGTAAGTAAGTCAGGAACCACTCAGATGGGTTTTATAGGCCACTAGACACCTCTTTAGACTTCATATAAGCATTTGAATGTTGTCAAAATGAAATTGAGTTAATATAAAGCTATACATCTTAAGCCTCAGTTACCCTCACCTTTTTATATTGTAAATATGAAATTAAAATTTGACACAACTCCCTTAGCATACCCAGACTTTACTAAAAGCTCCTCCCACTTTTATTTTGGTGAAAATAATACATTATAGCAATTTGTATCCAGCAGAATTGTTCAGATCCAACAGTAAAAATTGCTTTCTTCTAGGGTACATGATATGTACAGTTCCCCATCACCACTGTTCACTTTCTCACCCGGAGAAGCTTGCAGACATGAGTGAGAATCTCTTTGTTATAAGAACTCTTGAATTCTCTTTGATGTATAAATTCAAAGACTTCCCATTACACCACTTCTTGGATTTAGTATTCTCAGGATAAGGATAGGAAAATTCCCATCCCTCAAGTACTCCTGTTTAACAAAAAAAGTGGCACTGTATTTGTAGCAGCAATTTACTTGAAATAACCTCACAGATGGTCAACACAATTTAAATTGAGACTCTCATGTTGAGAATTCCCATGTAAATGTCTCAAATTCAATGACTGTAGGTACACTATTTATTATCATTTATTCAACCTTTTAAAATGTACATAAAGTAAAACCTTCCTAAGCCAAGGGCACTAAGAACTCACTAAATTCATATACGGATGCATGAAATCCTTTGTTGTACTATGATAGCTTTCTGCAAGAATATATACCAATTTTCAATCATGGGAAATAATACGGCTATTTTATGAGATAAAAATGGTCACCTAAAAGAGTAAACTGGGCATCTCTTCATATGTCTATTGGCCATATGTTTGTCCTCTTTGGATAAGACACTATTCGGGTCCTTTGGCTTTTAAAAAAGTTGGATTGTATGTTTTTTTGGCATTGAATTTTATAAGTTCTTTATAAATTTTGGATATTTGTCTGGGGTCTATGCCCACATAGCATCCTCTCCACCCCACTGTCCACCATGGATTAGAATAAGTCTACCAAGACATGATCTATCTGCTGGGGGGAGAAAGGTGGGCAATCTCTAAGTGGAGAAGGGCATTGAGCCTGTTCCTCAATGGGCTTTCATTGGGTTCAGTTCGCACAGGAATACAAGTAAAGCTCATCATTGTCAGGCAGTAATGATCAAACAGTAGATAACATTCAAAGAACTATGAGGGCTTATTCTGAGTCAGGGTCAGTTAGCTAAAGGGCCATAAAACTTTGGTAAACAAACTCATTTCATGCTTGGAAACTTATCAGAAAATTGAGGGCATTCTTAGCGAAGCAGGTTTCACAGGATTTTATGCATTCTTTCTTAGGCCTGATCGCCCTATAGAACCCGCCCTTTCCTGCCCAGGGCTGCATTGCCTACAGTATTGTTTCAGGTTTAAGTCAGGCAGGGGAAATAAGGCAGCCAAGAGATTAGGAGACTTCTTACAGACAGAATGAGGACTCAGGTTATGTCAAAGCTGAGGGGTGAGGGTCCATTACCCCCTTTTCCTATAGTCCCCTAAGTCATTCCCTGATGGCCCCATTGTGACTGATGGCTCCACTGGGCATTTCTTAGGTTGTCCCTTTCTTGAGGAATCTTACCTGTCATTGGATAACCAGTCATCCACCCGCAGCCAAGTAGGGTGAAGTAAAGGGGGCAGAGTCGATGCCCCAGCTGGGAAGATAAGCTTTGTCTCCTTAGTGGCTTATGGTCCCAAGCTCTTTTACTCAGCCTTAGCCATGGAGGGTTATAGTTTCTGAAACCAGGCAGGGCAGTTCCCAACAGATATTAATGCCTTATCAAATGTATCAGCAAATATGTTCTCCCATTCAGTAGGTTGTCTTTTTCCTTTTGTTGATGGTTTCCTTTGCCATGCAAAAACTTTTAGTTTGGTGTAGTCCTACAGAGAAATGCAAATTAAGACTACAATGAGGTATCACCTCATACTAGTCAGAATGGCCATCATCAATAAATCAACAAACAAATACTTGTGAGGGTGGGGAGAAAGGGGAACCCTTTTGCACTATTGGTGGGAATGCAAACTGGTGCAGTCACTGTGGAAAGCAGTATGGAGATACCTCAAAAAACTAAAAATAGAACTGCCTTGTGACCCAGCAATTCCACTTCTGGAAATTTATCTGAAGAAAGTTGAAACACTAATTCGAAAGAACATAAGCACCCCTATGTTCATTGCAGTGTTATTTACAATCACTAAGCTATGGAAGCAGCCCAAGTGTCCATTAGTAGATGAATGAATAAATCAACAATGGTACATTTACACAATGGAATACTACTCAGTCAAAAAAGAAGAAAATTTTACCCTTTTCGACAACATGGATGGACCTGGAGAACATGATGATGCTTAGTGAAATAAGCCAGACAGAGAATGAAGAACACTCTATGATCTCACTCATAATGTGTAATTTAACAGAAAAACTGAACTAAAAAGCAAAATAGAGACAGACTCATAGACGGAGAGAAGGCTGATAGCTCTGGTAAGGGGGTGCAGAGTTAGGGGGTAGAGGGATTGAGCAAAAATAAAAAGGACTCATGGACATGGACAAACAGAGTGGTGATTGTGGGTGGGGGAGAGGGGCATAAGGGGGATAAATGGTAACAGAACAATGCAACTAAAAAAGAGATCACTGGCTTTTTTGCTTGATCATTTGTTTCTAAAGTTGTCAAACTTAACAGAAAGTAAAAGCAGACTTAAAGGGCTTGTTGATCTCATTTGAGACACACAAACCAAAATTTAGTCCTGAATTGATATATGTGAATATTAAGAAACTGATATGATTTTTTTCTTTTATTCCTTTTCTAAATTTGATGGCAAGCTATATTCTTGAATCACACACACACATTTATATATTCACTTGCAAAAACTGTTCATGTTATCTGGATGTCAGTCATTCACCAAAATTAAAAGTAGACTTGACAGACCAGATCTGGTGGTTCATAAATTTAGATTTTCCTCAAAGAACAAAGGACCTGAACAGTGTTCCAAACAAGGAAAAGCCTATAGATGCTACTGGTTCACCTGCTATATTTGGATCTGTGAGATCATTAGGCAGCTGCATTATTCATCTCCTACACAAAAGTATGTCTGTGGGAGTCTTCCTCAGATAAGGCTGATCAATCTCTATTACTTTCAACTTACAGCTTCCCAGATGCTCAAGTTGGAGAAAACTTTTTAAAGACAAATTAGTTCTTTGATTATAGTTAATAACACTGTGTTTTATACTTAAAAGTTGCTAAGAGAGTAGATCTTGAATGATCCCACCATGAAAAATTATGTGATGTAATGCAGATGTTAACCAACTCTAAGGTGGTAATCATTTTGCCATATATGAGTGCATCAGATCAACACACATTACAACTTAAACTTACACAATGTTGTGTGTCAGTAAAAAAAAAAGAGAAAATCAATTTCTTATTTGCCCTCCTTTAACCATTTTCAATGACTTGAATTCACATGGCTATTAAAAATGAAAAATAGAGAGACTTTATATTTCCTTTGAAAGTCTTTGAGAGCTTCTACAGTATAACATAGCATGGTAAAATAAGAGTGAGGGGCAAGTGTTAAGAGATTTAGGCTTTTAAACTCATATTGCTTCCCTGGACCTTTTGAAAATCCAGAAACTACTTTTTTTTTCATCCTCACCTGAGAAAATTTTTTTTCACTGTTTCTAGAGAGAGATGAAGGGAGAGAGAGAAACATTGATGCAAGAGAGAAGCATCAATCAGTGCGTTCCCTCTGTATATAACTGGGCTGGAGAATTGCCCACTCCTGGACCAGGGACAGAAACTACAACCTAGTTATGTGCCCTGACCAGGAACTGAACCCACAATCCTTTGGTTACAGGATAACTTTTCAACCACTGAGCCACACTGGCCAGGGCCAGACTTTATATTTTTAAACTGAGAACTACTATTTAATTCATTTAGTTAAATAATTATTTATACAGGTGGAGATATTTTGTGCTAAGCTCTAATTTACCATAAAACAATGAACCATATTTCATATAACTGTAGTTCTGCTTGAAATAAGATCCCCCTATAAATTCTACCTTAAAAATGAATTACTAGTAATGAATTATTACTAGTCCTTGGGCTTCTATGTGACTGTAGCTTGTTCCAAGGGCTCTATGTCACTAAACTGGATTCCTTTTCTGTCACTGCAAATCTGATTTCCTCAGCAGGCATTGTTATTCTCAAACATTACCTCTGCCAATATTTTCTTCTCTATTTCCCACCAACAAATAGTGCAAATTCTTTTGAGTGGTAAAATAAACCACCCCACCAATGGTTCTTAGACAGATCCTTTCATAAGGCATTGTGGCCCTGATTGGTGGTTGTTTTTTATCTCCACCTGTGCTGTTGGCCTCCTGCTCTGGGTCTGGCTATATCATGCCGTTATGTCTTCTCTCCCACTCTCCCCAATCCTGTCTCTAGCAGGTCTTTTTCTGGATTCTTTCTCTCTTATTAGCCAAGAAGGGCAGCAGAAGAATATCAATTTCGATATCTATGTCTTCACTGTAATTCCTTTTTGCAGCCAGCTATGGATTTGCATTAATTTAATTTCTATGTTGATATGCTTAAGATTTTCTCAAAAGTCACTACTAATATGAGTATTTGCATTTGTTCTTCCAATTGACAAATACCCCACAAATCTGGCTCTCAAAGCCTCCTGCAAATGCAATTTAATTTTAGCAAGGGCTTTTAACACACCATCCCAAGAGACCCAGTGGTAGAATCTTATAGAATTGAGGCATCCATTTAGTCTACACTACAAGTTCCCTACTATGAAGACTATTCAATGCCATTAGATGGGAAAAATAATTACTGGATGTGTATAGTGGTTCTCTTGTAGGACTGTTAAAGAAAAATGAATAGATAATATTTCTGAAGAAATTAGCTCCAAGACTCAATTGAGGGTGGTGATCATGGGGAGATACTTTTTTCTGATACAATAATTAGGCTGAAAAAATGTTCTTTGCAGGAACACTCTTTTCCTTTGAAAAATAAGACTCAGGCTTGTAAAGCAGTTACTTAGGTTAGGGTTAGGGGACCAGATGGAGAAATAATGGAAGTAGGATGTAGAAGACTCTATTATTTTCACTTTAGCATTTAACAAGTAGGATGCTGCTGGAGGGGGAAAGGGGCAGGTGCACAGAGTGTGAGGCCATCAGCAGAATGCAGCATGCAGTCCAGCAGGCTGAGTAGAGGGGAGGCACGCAGTGGTAGGAACAGATGGAATGGCGTAGTCCTTGAACCATAGAAGGACAGCCGTGCAATGAGATCCACAGGTCTAACTCTTGCTCATGCTCTTTTGTGGACCATCATCCACAGTTCTTATGTCTTTTTCATATATTATGGGGGTATTGTCCTCCCTGTCCTTCAAATGTCACCATTTACCTGAATTTCCCAAGGTGTACAGTCCCCTTACTTGAAGACTGAGGAAAGTGCCCACATTGGGAGACGTGCCTTCCACAGCAGATGTCATACATAGTACAGACTCTTCTTCACTGCTGGACAAAGCTATGCACTGAGTAAAAGCTACCCTGTATTGAAAGAAGTCTTTGATGTAACCAGCTTTTAAGGGTTTTTTTATTTATTATTTTTTTAGCAAAGTGCTTTGAGTGCAATATGTACTTCATAACTATTTATGATTAATGGTTTTTAGGACTTGCATTGTGGATGCTATCTTTATAGCCCACCATTCTGGCTGGAGAAATGAAAATTCTGAGAAAACAAGGCAGCCCTGTATTTCTAGGTATGAATATATACAAGGAAACAGTCAAATATTATATATTTCCTACCAGACTGCAATTTTCCAATTTTTTTTTTATTCTGAATTCTGTTGAGCATACATATGTGACGACTGCTCAGATGATTCCCTGTGACACCCCTTCCAGTGGGAAAGCCTCTGTTTGGTCTCAGTTGAGAAACAACGCTAAAAACATCTTCACTTTAGCATTCAACCAGCTTATTGGGAGAGTGTACCCTCCAAACTAGATGTTTCTTACTTTTCTTTTTTAGTAAAGTATTTCAGATTTATAAGCTACTTCTGGAGGAACCAGGAACTTTACATATTGCATTTAACTTAAATGTGAAGGTGAAGACATGGTTTTGCTAGCTAAGTAAAGTAATTGTAATTACAATGTAAAGTGACCAGAGAGGAGAGTTTTCTTAACTCAACATGTGAAAAAATTTTCTCCTGATGTAAAAATCATGAGTGTACAGGGATATATTACCTTATCAGAAAAACTACCTCCCATCCCAAGAAAAAATATGCCATCTAACAAAGGTTTTCATGTCTGGCTTTGACAATAAGCTAAAAACTTACTTCTAAGCAATGGAAACTGATTCAAGCAATGGAGGCTTGAATCAGTATGAAGGAGTTACTCTCTTCATATCTTCATAGAGTAACTAATTCACTTAATTAGTTAGAATATGTAACATTGTTAATAAAGGGAGAATAACAAGTCACTTTTTATTTATTTTTATTTTTTAAAAATATATTTTATTGATTACATTATTACAGTTGTCCCATTTCTCCCCCATCATTCCTCTCCACCCTGCACACCACCTCCCACCCACATTCCCCCCCTTTAGTTCATGTCCATGGTCCTACATATAACTTCTTTGGCTTCTACATTTCCCACACTATTCTTGCCCTCCCCCTGTCTATTTTCTACCCACTGTCTATGCTACTTATTCTCTGTACCTTCCCCTCCTCTCCTCCTACTCCGCTGTTGCTAACCCTCCATGTGATCTCCATTTCTGTGTTTCTGTTCCTGTTCTAGCTGTTTGCTTAGTTTGCTTTTGTTTTAGGTGTGGTTGTTAATATCTATGAGTTTGCTGTCTTTTTACTGTCACATTTTTTATCTTCTTTTTCTTAAATAAGTCCCTTTAACATTTCATATAATAAGGGCTTGGTGATGAGGAACTCCATTAACTTGACCTTATCTGAGAAGCACTTTATCTTCCCTTCCATTCTAAATGACAGCTTTGCTGGATAGAGCAATCTTGGATGTAGGTCCTTGACTTTCATGACTTGGAATACTTCTTTCCAGGCCCTTCTTGCCTGGAAGGTCTCTTTTGAGAAATCAGCTGACAGTCTGATGGGAACTCCTTTGCAGGTGACTGTCCCCTTATCCCTTGCTGCTTCTAGAATTCTCTCCTTCATTTTAATCTTGGCTAATGGAATTATGATGTGCCTTGGTGTGTTCTTCCTTGGGTCCAACTTCTTTGGGACTCTATGAGCTTCCTGGACTTCCTGGAAGTCTATTTCCTTTGCCAGATTGGGGAAGTTCTCCTTTATTACTTGTTCAAATAAGTTTTCCACTTGTTGCTCTTCCTCTTTCCCTTCTAGTACCCCTATAATTTGGATGTTGGGATGTTTAAAGATGTCCTGGAGGTCCCTAAGCCTCTCTTCATTTTTTTTTGAATTCTTGTTTCTCCATTCTTTTCTGACTGGATGTTTCTTTCTTCCTTCTGATTCACTCCATTCGAGTCTCAGTTTTCCTCCCATCACTATTGGTTCCCTGTGCATTTTCCTTCATTTCACTTATTGTAGCCTTCATTTCTTCATCTAATTTGTGACTAAAATCAACCAATTCTGTGAGCATTCCGATCACCAGTGCTCTGAAGTGTGCATTTGATAGGTTGGCTATCTCTCTGTCGCTTAGATGAATTGGCTCTGGGGCTTTGATCTGTTCTCCCATTTGAGCCATTTATTTATTTATTTATTTTTGGTCAGGTCGCGGCTGTTAGGTAGTGAGGGCTGGAGCCTTAGGTGCTCCTCAGGGCGGGGCAGACCAGTCACTGGGTTGTGATGCTGTTTGTGGTGGTGTGGTCAAGATGGAACACTGGCACCTGCTCTGCTGCTCTCTCTCGGATTCCAGTCCCTTCCACCACTTCCCCCAAGCAAATTGGGCTCTTCTGGTGCTGATTTCCAACACTTGTGGGTGGGTTTGTGTATGTTCTAGGACCCTGTGGGTCTCTCCAACAAACTCTCCTGTGAGGGTGGTAGTCTCTCCTGGCACCTCAACCCCCACAAATGTTTTCAATTGGTCTTTTTAGGTTTTATTTCCTGGCACTGGGGACCTGGGTTGTGAGGTCTGTCTTGCTCCCCATTATCGCCTGGATTATCTGCATGCGAATGTGTGTCTGTGGTCAGCCAGCCACCTTGCGTGGTCTCACTGGGTCTGCCCGTTGCCACCCAGTGCCTGGGGTCCGCTAGCCACCGCCTGTATGCCTTGGATCTGCCAGTCGCTGCCTGCGTGCCCGGGTCCTCCAACCTCCACTTTTCCTGCCACATCTCCACCCCTCTTACCAGCCTGGATGAATGGTTTTGGACTTCCCTACAGTTCAATTTTTTTATCAGTTCTGATTGTTTTCTTGTTTCTAAATCTTTGTTGTCCTTAATTTTGGTTATGCGAGGAGGCACAGTGTGTCCACCTACACCTCCATCTTGGCCAGAAGTCAACAAGTCACTTTTTAAAAAAGATTTTATTTATTTTTAGAGAGGAGAAGGGACAGAGAAAGAGAGGGAGAGAAACATCAATGTGTGGTTGCTTCTTGCAAGCCCCCCACTGGGGACCTGGTCTGCAACCCAGGCATGTGCCCTGACTGGGAATCGAACTGGTAACCTATTGGTTCACAGGCTGGCACTCAATCTACTGAGCCACACCAGCCAACAAGTCACTTTTTAATGCTGTAGTGATATGTGAAAATTTATTCCTAACTGGTATGTGTAACAGTAATGCTGGAGTTTAGTGCTAGATGAGAGCTATTCAATGTGACAAGATGAGTGTACATGACCTAGTAATTGGTGACATCATCATAGGCGTTGGAACCAAGATGTCTTGATAGTGGAAGGTCTCTCTCCAAGATAATATTGGTAGTCCTCTGTTTTTTGTTTGTTTGCTATCATGAGGAAATACTGACAGAACTGTGACTTACATTTCATAATGTGGTAGGTGATTTCACTCATGTTTGGAGTTTCTGCCAGATTTGGAGCAGTTGTGATTTTTCCCCATTGGACCAGCTATGTTCCCTCAATACCAGATGAGTGCCACCCTTCATTGAGTTGAGATGAAGAGACCATTTGCAGCAGTAAAAGAAGGGTCCAGGGCAAGAACCAGAATGTTATCTCTAGGGGAGTGAGAATGTGTCAAGGTGAGGGGAAGCAGTGGCTGGAGGCTGTGGAAGGAACCATCAAAGGAAGGCTAACTTGTCTGGTATAGATGCTCCAGCATACAAACAACCTTTGCAATCTGCAATGCCCTTGACCACTTCTGAAATTCTCATTTTCCTTGGGGAATGACACAATAATAGGGAGATGCCCACAAACATGCCTCTCTTTACTGAGGTACACACAACAGGACTCTGTGTTACTTAGGAATCTATTAGATTAAAGATGAAATGGCTTTCTGTTAGACTCCCCAAAAGAATCTAAGGAAGTGTTAACCATGTAAGACCCTATAGGAGAAAAGATGCAGCAGAGCCTGAGGACAACTAGAAACAGAGACACAAATGTCACCAGGGACTTTTTTCCCCAATTCTTTTTAAAAGTATATTTCATTGATTGTGCTATTACACTTTTCCCGATTTTTCTCCCTTTATCCCCTCTTCACCCTGCACCCCCAACCTTCCATCATTCTCCCCCTTATATCATGTCCACGGTTTGTACATATAAGTTCTTATAGTTCTCTGTTTCCTATGCCATTTTTTTTTTACCTCTCCCTGCCTACCAATGCCTACCAAGTATGCTTCTTCTTCCCTGTACCTTTCCCTCCCATTTCTCCCTCCCCCTGCCCACTGAAAACCCTCCATGTAATGTCTATTTCTCCAATTCTATTCCTGTTCTAGTTGTTTGCTTAGTTTTTTTTGTTGTTGTTTTTCTTACTTTCTTTTTTTAGGTTCATTTGTTGATAGTTGTAACTTTGTTGTCATTTTACTGTTCAGAGTTTTGATCTTCCTTTTCTTAGATAAGTCCCTTTAACATTTCATATAATGATGGCTTGGTGATGATGAACTCCTTTAACTTGACTTTATCTGAGAAGTGCTTTATCTGCCCTTCCATTCTAAATGATAGCTTTGCTGGAGAGTAATCCTGGATGTAGGTCTTTGCCTTTAATGACTCTGAATACTTCTTTCCAGCCCCTGCTTGCCTATAAGATTTCTTTCTAGAAATCAGCTGATAGACTTATGGGCACTCCTTTGTAGGCAACTCTTTCCTTTCCTCTTGCTGCTTTTAAGACTCTCTTTGTCTTTAACCTTGGGTAACTTAATGATGATGTGCCTTGGTGTGTTCCTCTTTGGGTCCAACTTCTTTTGGACTCTGAGCTTCCTGGACTTTCTGAAAGCCTGTTTCCTGTGCCAGATTGGGTCAGTTTTCCTTCATTATGTTTTCCAATAAGTTTTCAATTTCTTGCTCTTTTTCTTCTCCTTCTGGCACCCCTATAATTAAGATATTGGAACATTTCAAGTTTTCCCAGAGGTTCAGATGTCTCTCTTCATTTTTTTGAATTCTTGTTTCTTCATTCTGTTCTGGTTGGATGTTTATTTCTTCTTTTTGTTCCAGAGCATTGCTTTGAGTCCTGGTTTCCTTTCTGTCAGTGTTGGTTCTCTGAATATTTTGCTGTATTTCATTTTGGGTATCTTTCACTTGCTCTTTCATTTTTTGACCAAGCTCAATCAGTTCTGTGAGCATTTTGATTACCAGGGCTTTAAATACTCCATCAGGTAGGTTGGCTATCTCCTCATTGCTTGGCTCTGTTTCTGAGGTTTTGCTCTGTTCTTTCATTTGGGCCATATTTGTTTGGGGATCCTGTTAAGTTGTAAAGGGGCAGAGCCTTAGGTATTTACCTGGACAGGGTAATCCTCCTTGCTGTGCTGTGGCGCTGCTTGTGAGGGAGGGGCCGGAGAGGGAACAATGCAGCTTGCTCATCTCTAGCCCACTTTCCAACTGATTCTCGTGTGAGACTGGGAGTTTCTCCCACTGTGGCAACCACTGTAGTCCACAGTCAGCTCTGAGTCTCAGTTTCCCCTTATATCAGCCTCTCCCACACAGCCTGCCTCCTCACTGCAGCCAGCCCCACCTGCATGGTCCACTGCCTCATCTAGGTTTCTCTCCATCTGCTGCCTTACTGGTCTCATTGTTTTGATTGACTGTTTCTTTAGTTCCATGGTTTTTGGAGTTCCATGCAGTTTGATTTTTCTGGCACTTCTGGTTGTTCATTGATTTTAGATTGGTTGTTATCCTCCTTTTGGTTGTGCAAGGAAGTGGAGGGTTTCTACCTATGCCTCCATCTTGGCCGGAAATCTTTTTTTTTTTCCAATTCTTGATTCTGATTTACTCAGTATGTCAGCTCTCATTCCTCTTATTTCATATACTCCCTGCACTTGATGGGACACATAGTTGCTGACTTCCCAAGTTTCACATCTCAGTAACTAAAAGAAGAATGCCCTTTATCTCTCACCCGTACCCAGTCCAAAGTCTTTCATATATTAATGCTTGAGGGTAGTGGTTAATTTGGATTTCTGGGTCAGATAGTTAAAAATCCTGAGGAAACCACATTCAACCAGTTTAGCTCACAAAGCCATCCTTGTATGAATCAGTTGTGGTCAGATGGGTGGGTCGTAGGAACATGGACCTGCCACTCCAGGCAGTTGAATGGACCATGCCAGCTCCCAGAAAAAGCAAGATGTGTTTGGAAGACACATCATGGATTGTGATGAGGAGTAGGATCATTATATCTAGTCATGAGGGAGGAAATCAATTCCTTTCTGTTATTGCTTTCTGAATGACTCTAATTTTATTTTCACTGAATTCTAAGTTCTATTTTTTCTTGTTCCTACCAAAGTCATAGTGCTTTGATGCTAAAAAAGATTTTTGCTAAATTGAACAAGATTTGTTTTCATGTCAATGATGACATGCAAAAATATTTTAAAATTTTCAAATACTGCGTAGTTGAGAACTTGATGTTCCACATGTGTCGTGAAGGTTTTATCTTCTAAGAAAGAGTCGTCACCCTTTCTATTTGCTTTATGTACACCAATGAAGTTCAGAGATTAAGGGGGATATTTACCTATTTTCTTTTTGAAATTCATAGTAAGGTGGCTGTACTAGGTGCAATGTGGCTATTTTTGTGTTATTTATGGTTACACTAGTTAGTAGCTTACATTGGATGTCACTAGCATACAACAGGGCTCAGAATGAATTACATGATGTCACTTTATATGGTACGGGCTTTATTGGAGGTAAGAAAAACAAGGCAGAATCATTAAGAGGAGAAGGCATTAGTCTCATATTATTAGTTGTCCTACTGTCTCCCAAGTGACATGTACCAGAGTCCATTGGACACAACATGGGTTTGAGATTTAGTAGAGAGGACATCATACTAAGAGTCTTTCTTCTTATGGGGGAGCAAAACTTAATAGTTTTTCCTAAATAGGCACAGAGCCCTTTAGGTATGCTTAATGGTTGTTAACCACTAGTATCTGTGGAGTAATATGGGCCAGAAGAAATAAAAAGGTCAAAACTTACAAGTTAATAATTCTCCCCTGAAAAAGTTGCCTGTGATGTTCGTGGGATGCAATGAGCAAGAAACTACTCTCTTATCTCTCCTTCACTACAAATCCTTTGCACCCTTAGGGGTTTTAGACAACCTTCTCTTCCTTTTTCCTTCCAGAATTAGTGGGCTTGGGCCTCACTCCCTTTTAAAATAAGGCTCCTCCTGTTTTTTCTTCTCAATTGCTTGGCCCTTGAAATTACATGTCATCCTTTTTTATATTGGAGTTTATTTATTTATCTCTTGGGAGCAGTAGTCCCTCAGTACTTAATGATATTGTCCCAGATGGGATGATGTTAAATTATTTTAAGTGAATTTTAAGTGTTGGTTTAGTTTTTTGGTCTTCTCTATTAGAGTGTATTATAATGTCACTGTTTTAATTCTATGCTTCATTCCATTAAGTAAAATACCAAACCTACTGAATCAAAGTCAGATATTTTTGTACATTAAGAGAGGACAAATTTGTATGTTCAATTAAGTAAGCAGCTGGTAAATTGTCTCACAGTTTAATTTAGCTCACTTTCATTTTTTCTGGAAGTCTATAAACAACCCAATCTGAGTCCAATCTGGACTCTTCTTTAACTTGTTTATATGTTTGTTTCCATAACTGACTATAGCTTCCACAAGACCAAAGGCTACAAGTTATACTTTTTATTTTTTAACTAACCCAGTGCTTATGAAAGCATTTATGTAAGTACCTAATAATGTGACAGCTTTGACTTGAATTGAATCAAAGTTCTTGTAATAAACATTTAAGTGTTTATTTTAGAGAAAGCGTAATGGCAGGTAATTAGGACACAAAGATAACAAACATATAATTCCTTTATTTTCAATAATCTCACATGCCTTTTTCAAACTTTTGAATCCAAAGTCTTTAAGTATTATTTTGAATAGGTAATACACATTTTCAAATATGACAATGTATCGAGATTTACACTGAGAAGTGTAGCTCCTACTTGTATCTCTACCCACTTCCCTCCCAGTTAACAATTATCTTTATTTGTTCCACGTGTCTTTTAGTGTTTCTTCATGCAGACACAAGCAAATATACACACACACAGATATACACATATTTTCTTTCCTTTTCTATACAAAATTTAGCACATAAACCATTCTGACCTAAACACTAAATGTACTCTAAAGAGCTTTTCATATCTGTATATATTGTTCTTATCCTATTTTTCAATGGCTGCATAATAATCATTATGTGTATAAATGTTTAACCCAGAATTTTTTATCCTTGGCACTATGAAAAGTTGGGTCTAGATACTTTTCTTGTTATGGAGGTGTCCTTTGCAATGTAGAAAGTTTAGCAGCATCCCTGGACTTTACTGGTTAGATGCTAGAAGCAGCCCTTCCCAGTGTGACAACCAAAAATATATCACCCTGGTTGACAACCTCTAGTTTAAACAATTCTCTAATGAGAAACACTAGGGTTGCTTCCAATTTTTTATGACCACAAACCATGCAGTAATGAGTAGTCTTGTACATATGTTATTTTGTATGTGTGTTTGGTATAAATTCCTAGTCATCAGATTGCTGGATTAAAATGAATACACCTTTGCAAATTTGGAAATATTGCAATATTTTTCCCCATAGGAACTATATTATTCTAGAGTTCCATTAAGAATATATGATATTATGGTTATCTTTCTTTGCAATAAATAAAAACATTAACACACATAAAGAGATATGAATAAACCTGGTACACTCAGAGATTCAATGTGGCAGAAAAGTAGGGCTCATATATAGAATGGTGGGCAGTGAGTCCGGGGCATAGACTGGGAACTGGGTTCTATGACAATGAAGAGGGTTAGGATCTTATGGTGTAGAATACATGGAGCAAATAACACTTCATTAGCAGGAGAGTGGAAACAGGTTAGAGTTTGGCCTGTGTGTAAGACACAGTTGGGGGCATACAGAAGACTAAGCATGGTTGGAAACGTTTTATGGCCTAGACTAGAAGACTATTGCTGTCATTAAGAGAGAAATGTTGGATGAACAGGCTAGAACATGGAGGAGGGACACAGGGCAGAGTCCAGGTCGGGGATACTTCTAGCTTTGCATGCTCTGTTATTGCTTACTCTTCAGTCCAAGTTTAGCCATAAGTCAGATCATAGCACTTCTCTGCTTATATCCTCCAGGGGCCCCTAGTGCTTTCTGAGTGAAAACTTTATTGTTTAGAATGGCCCACAAAGCCCTATGTGATCTACCAGACTGTGATCCTGACCCTGTGGGAATCTGAGGCTTTTCAGGAAAAAGGGATGCACACAGGCTCAACCTCTTCTAATGCTCCACCTGTGTTTCCTCCCTTCTGTCCTCCAGTTACAATGGCATGGGAAGCAGCAGGGGTGACTCGTTTTGGGTGAGTCAGGCAAGGGACTTGCATGGCTTTGGAAAGAAGGGCATGTGGGCATTTGATGTGCTGCTGTAGTTCCTTTCCTAGCCTTTAATTTAGGCAGCGCTGTTGACTGTAGCAACTAGAAATGAGCAAATTAATTCTGCTTCTATAATTGCTGAGCTTCTTGGCATATTATTACAGGTAACATAACAGAAGATATTGTATTTTCTTCAGCCCACAACTTCTACTTAGTCACCAATATGTTTGTTTATTTATAGTAAGCTTCTTACCCAGGTTCCTTTTACATTTGTCTTCTTTCATTCTCTATGGTTTGTGATCTATTACCTTTGTTTTGATTGTCCCTTTGTGGTATGCTGAACAATGTCCTCAAAAAGGAAGCCACCTAATCCCTGAAACCTGTGAATTTTACTTTACATGACAAAACGGACTCTGCAGATGTGATTAAGTTAAGGCTCTTGAGATGGAGAATTATCTAGGATTATCTCTATGGGCCCAGTGTAATCACAGGGTCCTTATGCTTTGGATGGAGAAGAGTATGAGTTAGCCAGGAGATGTGACCAGGGGAGCAGAGATTGGAGTGATAAACTTTGGTGAGGAAGGAGCCAACAAGTCAAGGAATGCACAGACTCTAGAAAGCTGGAAAAGGCAAGGAAATGGATCCGTGAGGTTTCCAGAAGGACCCAGCCCTACTGACACCTTGACTTAGCTTAGTGAAACTAACTTCAGACTTCTGGCTTCCAGAATGTTAGATAACAAATGTCTTATTTTAAGCCTACATTTGTGATGATTTGTTATAGTAGCAACAGGAAGCTATAAGTATTACATTTTTAAAATTATTATTCACTTCAGGAGGCATAGTTTGGTGATTGAGAGCATGGACTAGAAGCCTCCTGGCTCTATTATTTACTCTTCATGTAGACTTATCCAAGTTATCAAATCCCACCAAGCTTCACTTTCTTATCTACAAAATGATCATATTTATATTTACCTTACAGACAGTTTGTGAAGATTTTGCAAGGACACATATAAAAGCATGTAATTCAGTGTCTGGTAAGGAATAGACCTTCAATAAATGTTCATATACAAGCACGGGAGGTGTTAGCACTTATTATATTAAGCAGCCCTCATTCTGCCTGCCATATATTCAAAATAGGGTTTAATTTACTAAAATTCCAATTATTCTTTTTCATTTTAACATTAACTCTATTCTTCAGAATTTCCTGTTTTCCATATTTTTGCAATGAAGGTATTATCTAGATAATCAGAATGTGTTATTTGAATAAATTTGATATAAATATATATGATATAAATTCAAATAAATGAATAGTTCTATCAAATAGTTTATATATAAACTCAATACTTAAAAACTTAGCACAAAATTTCACCTGCTTATTTTAGAGATCTAAACAGAGATTTAAAAAAAATCACAAGCCAGAGCAGTGTCCCTCATCTTTGCCCACCACCAACAGATGGCACTAGCTCTTGCTGGTCTCTTTGGACTTAGAAGCAAGTGGGTTTATACATAATCTTAGAACTAACCTGTTTGTAGAAGAGGCTCCAAATATGATACAAGAAGTGCCACAAATAAATGGGAAGTTCTTTTTAAGAGTACTGACTTTTATGAACAAAAATCTTAATCACAGCAGTATTTATAAGAGAAAAATTATTTTTAGTCATTTTTTAGATTTTTGAAAAATTATTTCATTGTTGTTCAAGTACAGTTCTCTGCATTTTCCCTCCATCACTCTCCTCAACCCCAGCCATCATCACCTCCCTCTCCTGGTTCCACCCCACCTGGGTTTTGTCCTTGTGTCCTTTATAGATGTTCCTGAAAACATTTCTCCCCTTTCCCCCCATTATCCCCTCCCACCTTCCCTCTGGTTACTGTCAGTTTGTTCTTAGTTTCAATGTCTCTGGTTATATTTTGCATGCTTTTTTGTTTTGTTGATTATGTTCCACTTAAAGGTGAGATCATATGGTATTTATTTTTCACTGCCTGACTTATTTGACTTAGCA
Source organism: Anoura caudifer (assembly GCA_004027475.1). Classification (NCBI taxonomy): domain Eukaryota; kingdom Metazoa; phylum Chordata; class Mammalia; order Chiroptera; family Phyllostomidae; genus Anoura; species Anoura caudifer. Next base: position 47,695 of record PVKU01008554.1, on the reverse strand, counting down.
TGATGCTCTCTAGTACATTTTATTTATTTATTTTTATTTTTTTTGTTTTTGTTTTTTCCACATTTTTTATTATTGTTCAAGTACAGTTGTCTCCATTTTCCTCCCACCACTCCCCCCTACCCCAGCCATTCCCAGTTCCCACACTTGATCCTACCCCCACTTGGTTTTGTCCAAGTGTCCTTTATACATGTTCCTGAAAACCCTTCCCCTTTTTCTCCCCATTATCTCCTCCCACCTCCCCTCTGCTTACTGTCAGTTTAATCATTTTTTTACTGTTATTCTGTTACAGTTGTGCCAATTTCCCCCACTTTGCCCTCCTCCACCCATCCCACCCCTCTGTACCCACAGTCAATCCCTACACTGTTGCCCATGTCCATGGATCATTCATACATATTCTTCGACTAGTCCCTTCACCTTCTTCCACATTTATCCCTCTCTCCCTTCCCCTCTGGTCACTATTAGTCTTTTCAGGAACTCAACCTGCAGCTGTGGTATGTTTTCTGTCACTTCTTCTTTTCTTTTTCTATTAATTATGAATGCCAAACATTTTAAGCTCTTGATCAAAATAAAATTTACAAATTATTTTGGGGAAGTTATATTCTCCTGTCTCCATCTGTTTTGGCTGCTATAACAAAATACCACACACTTGGTAGTTTATAAACAATTAACATTTATTTTCTCACAGTTATGGAGGCTGAGTATCCAAGGTTAAGGTGCCAGCAGATTTGGTGGCTGGTGAGGATTTGCTTCTTGGTTCATAGGTATCTTTTTTCACTGCATCCTCACATGGCAGAAGAGACAAAGCAAGGAATCTCTCAGAGGTCTCTTTTATAAAGACGCCACTCTCATGACCAAATCACTTCCTAATATTGCTACATTGGGATTAGGTCCCAACATGTGAATTGTGAGGCAACACATTCAGTCTATAGAACCTCCTCAATATGTCCTCATTAATGGTTTAAGATAGTAGTTTCACTTATACAAAACAGAATAGTTTGAACATAATTTAAATGAAACCTTAAAAATTTCTGTATCTTTTAGTATACTTTCAGTTTCAAAGGACAGAAATACCAACTCAAACCATATGGAAATGTATGCTCTGAGCATAACAGGAAGTCTAGAGGCAAGGTGGCTTTCAAGATTTGCTTCAGTGGCCCTTAAATCCTTGCTGTTAGCCAGGCTGGTGGCATGATGATTGCTGCAGATTTCCCACCTGTCCCCGCAAAGTTAGAGTCATGAGCTAATCACTGGCAAGAAGAATGAGATTATACCACAATAGGGGTGCAGTCAGCTGTCCATGGGGTCTGTGGCTGCCCAGGGAAGTACATATGAAGGGGGACCCCCCCAAACCCCCAAACTATTTTCTGGAGGGTAGACCTTGTAGGTGAGTGTTCTAGGAACTCATCTGTATCAGTGTACCACCTGGCATTGTTGTGAGAGATTGCTTTAAGCTCTAGTGAATTTTTTATGAGGACTCTTTCTTCTTTTTCTTTTTATCTTTTGATTTAACTTTTACTGTGTTTTTTTCCATCATCATTTAGTCCCCTTATGCTCCCTTTCCCCAGCAATCAATATACTGTTGTCCATTTTCATGAATCCTTTTTCCTTTTTGTTCAAATGCTTCACCCCTAAACTCCCCCCACCCCCACTGTCAATCTGCTCTCCATCTATGAGTCTGTCCCAATTTTCTTTGTTGGTTCAGTTTGTTCACTAGATTTCACATGTGAGAGAAATTATGTAGTATTTTTCTTTCTCTGATTGGCTCATTTCTTTTAGTGTAATGTTCTCCATGTCCATCCATATTCTTGCAAAGGGTAAAATTTTCTTCCTTTTTTTTTTTTTACAGCTGAGTAGTATTCCATTATTTGAATGTCCCATGGTTGTTTTATCTACTCATCTACTGATAGACACTTGGGCTGCTTCCATAGCTTGACAATTCTAAATAATGCTGCAATGAGCATAGGGTTCTTACATTCTTTCAAATTAATATTTTGGGTTCATTCAGATAAATTTCCAGAAGTGGGATAGCTGGGTCAAAAGGCAGATCCATTTTTAATTTTTTAGGTATTCCATCCTGCTTTCCTCAATGGCTACACCAACCCGAATTCTCACCAATAGTGCAAAAGGGTTCCCCTTTCTCCACATCCTCACCAGCACTTGTTGTTTGTTAATTTATTGATACTAGCCATTCTGACAGGTGTGAGATGATGTTTCATTGTGATCTTAATTTGCATTTCTCTGATTAGTGACATTGAGTATCTTTTCATATGTCTGTTGGCCATCTCTATGTCCTCTTTGGAGAAGTGCGTATTTTTAAATTGTGTCATTTTGTTTTTTGGAGTTGAGTTTTTAAGTTCTTTTTAAATTTTGGATATCAGATATATTGGCAAATATGCTCTCCCATTCTGTGGATTGTCTTTTTATTTTGTTGATAATTTCCTTTGTTGTGCAAAAGTTTTTAGTTTGATGTAGTCCCATTTATTTATTTATTTATTTATTTTGTTTTCCTTGCCTGGGGAGACATAAATATTGCTATAAGCAATGCCTGAGATTTTGCTGCCAACATTTTCTTCTATGATTCTTATGGATTTGGGCCTATCTTTTAAGCCTTTGATCTGTTTTGAATTTTTTTTGTGTGTGGTGTAAAAACGTGGTCTAGTTGCATTTTTTCTGCACGTATCTGTCCAAATTTTCCCAAACCATTTATTGAATAAACTATCTTTAGCCCATTGAATGTGTCTGCTCACTTAGTCAAATATTAATTGGCTATAATAGTGTGGTTTTATTTCTGGGCTCTCTATTCTGTTCCATTGATCAGTGTGCCTACTTTTATGCCAGTACCTTGTTGTTTTGATCACCATGGCCTTATCGTAGTATAGTTTGATATTGGAGAGTGATTCCTCCAACTTTGTTCTTCTTTCTCAGAATCACTGTTGCTATGTTGAGTCTTTTTTGGTTCCATATAAACATTTGAAATATTTGTTCTAGTTCTGTGAAATACATCATTGAAATCTTGATAGTAATTGCATTGAATCTATAGATTGATTTGGTAGTATAGACATTTTAATGATGTTAATTCTTCCTATCCATGAATATGGTACATGCTTCCATTTGTTTGTGTCTTCTTCAATTTCTTTCTTCAGTGTCTTATAATTTTCCAAGTATGGTCTTTTATCTCCTTGGTTAGGTTTATTCCTAGGTATTTTATTCTTTTTGTAGTGATTGTGAATGGGATTGTTTTCTTAATTTCCCTTTCTGCCAGTTTATTATTGGCATGTAAAAATGCAAGTGATTTCTGGATATTAATTTTGTATCCTGCTTCTTTGCTGAATTCATTTATTGGTTCTAGTAGTGTCTTGGTGGAATCATTTGGGTTCTCTATGTATGGTATCATGTAATCTACATACATGGCAGTTTTACTTTTTCATTTCCAATTTGGATATCTTTTATTTCTTCTTCTTTTCTGATTGCTGTGGCTAGTCCTATACTATGTTGAATAAGAGGTGAAAGTGAACTTCCCTGTCTTGTTCCCTATCTTAAGGGGAACGTTAGTAGTTTTGCCCATTGAGTGAGTATGCTGCTGGCAGTGTGTTTGTCATCTATGGCCTTTATTATGTTTAGGTATGTTCCTTCTTATCCCTGCTGAGAGTTTTTATTATAAATGGGTACTGTTTTCTATGAAGTGCTTTTTCTGCATCTATTGATATGATCATATGGTTTTTATTCTTTATTTTGTTTATGTGGTGAATCACATTTATTGATGCATGAATATTGTATCAAACTTGCATTCCTGTAATAAATCCCACTTGATCATGGTGTATGATCTTTTTGATGCATTGCTGTATTCAGTTTGCTCATATTTTGTTGAGAATTTTAGCATCTATGTTCATCAGAGAAATTAGCCTGTGATTTTCTTTCTTTGTAGGGCTCTTTTCTGGTTTTGGAATTAGGATAATGCTGGCCTTGTAAATGAGTTTGGGATCCTCTCTGCACTTGAATTTTATGAAATAGTCTGAGGAGAGGTGTTAGTTCTTCTCGGAATATTTGGTAAAATTCCCCTGTGAGGGCATCTGGCCCAGGACTTTTGTTTGTTCGGAGTTTTTTTTATTTTTTTTCAACTTCACTAGGAGTAATCTGTCCATTAAGATTCTCTGATTCTTCCTGATTTAGTTTTGAAGATTGTATGTTCCTAGGAATTTATCTGTTTCATCCTGTTTGTCCAGTTTGTTGGCATATAGTTGTTCATAATGTTTTCTTGTAATGTTTTGTATTTCTTCAGTCAGTTGTTACTTCTCTTTCATTTCTGATTTCATTTGTTTCTTTCTCTTTTTTTTCTTGATGAGTCTGGTTAAAGGCTTGTCGATCTTGTTTATCTTTTTAAAGAACAAGCTCTTGGACTCACTGACCTTTTCTATCATTTTGTAACACTCTATTTCATTTATTTCTGCTCTGATCTTTGTTACTTCCTTCCTTCTCTCACTTTGGGCTTTGTTTGTTGTTCTTTCCCAAGTTCCTTTAAGTGTAAAGGTAGATTGGTCATTTGAGATTTTTCTTGTGTGTGTATGTGTGTCTATGTTTTCAGATAGGCCTATAATGCTATGAATTTCCCTGTAGAATTGCATCAGTGTCCCCACAGATTTTGGATTGATGTGTCCTCATTTTCATTTGTTTCAAGGTATCTTTTGATTTCTTCTTTGATCTCATTGTTGACATACTTATTTTACTAACATGTTATTTAGCTTCTATGTCTTTGCACATTTTCCAGTGTTCTTGTGATTGTTTCTAGTTTCATAGCATTGTGGTCAGAGAAGATGCTTGATATGTCTTCAATCTTAAATTTACTGAGGCTTGCTTTGTGTTCTAATATGTGGTCTAACTTAGAAAACATTGCAAGTGCACTTGAAAAATATGTATATTCTGCCACTTTGGGGTGAAAAGCTCCGAAGATAGCAATTAAATCCACTTGATCTAGTGTGTCATTTAAAGTCACTGTCTCCTTGCTGATTTTCTGTCTGGAAGGTCTATCCATTGAAGTCAAAGCACTGTTAAAATCCCTTATAATGACTGTATGTCTGTCTAACTCTCCCTTTATGTCCATCAAGATTTGCTTCCCATATGTAGGCTCTCCTATGTTGGGTGTGTAAATGTTTACTAAGGTTATACACTGTGGTTGGAATGTTACCTTTATCATTATATAGTGCTCTCCTTTGTCTCTTACTATGGTTTTAAAGTCTATTTTGCCAGATATGAGTACTGCTATTCCAGGTTTTTTTTCCATTTGCAATATCTTTTTCTATCCCTTTACTTTTAATTTGTGTGTATTTTTTGATCTGAGATTTGTCTCTTGGAGGCAGCAAATATGTGGGTCTTGCTTTCCTATCTTCTTTCTCTTTCTCCTCTCCTTCTCTTCCTCCTCCCCCTCCTCCTCCTTTTTCCTCCTTTTCCTCCTTCTTCTATCAAGCCTTTAACATTTGCTGCAGTATTGGTTTTCATGTTAACAAACACTTTTAGTTTTTTCTTGTCTGGGAAACTCTTTATTCCTCCTTCAATTTTAAATGATAAATTTGTTGGGTAAAGTAGCCTTGGTTGTAGGCCCTAACTTTTCATCACCTTGAATATTTCATATGATTCCTTTCTGGCTTGAAATGTTTCTGTTGAAAAATCAGATGACAGTCTAATGGGTGATCCCTTGTATATAACTACCTGTTTTTCTCTTTGACTTTTAGAATCCTATCCTTATTTTTAAGACTTGTCATTTTAATTATGACGTGTCTTGGTATAGGCTTCTTTGGGTGCATCTTGTTTGGGACTCTCTGAGCTTCCTGGACTTATGTGTCTTTTTTCTTCATCAGGTTAGGGAAGTTTTTGGCTCTTATTTATTCAAATAGGTTCTTGATCCCTTGCTTGCTCCCTTCTTCTTGTATTCCCATATGTGGATGTTGTTATGCTTCATGTTGTCCAAAATACTTCTTAAGCTCTCCTCATTTTTAAAAATTCCTTTTCTCTTTGCTCCTCTATCTTGCTGGGTTTTTTTTTTTTCTACCTCATCTTCCCTATCACTAATTCAGTCTTCTCTTCATCACACCTACTGCTTATTCCCCCCAGTGTATTATTTGTTTTAGATATTGCATTATTTATTTCTGACTGGTTCTTTCTTATTGTATCCGTGTCTTATTTCATGCCTTTGAGTATCTTTTTAATCATTATGCTAAACTCTCTATGTGATAAATTAATTGCCTCCATTTCATAAAGCTCTTCTTCTGGGTAATTCTCTTGTTCATTCATTTAGGGTCTATTTTTTGTCTTCTCATTTTGGCTGCTTCTTTGTATTTGTTTCTATGTATTTGGTAAATCTGTAAAGACTTTGGGGCAGACCTTTCTTAGATGCTGCTGGTGACTGGCCCTGATCAACCTATTTGGAGCTATCAGCAATCCACAACATGTGGCTCCCTCTTCAGAGCCTGTTTGTTTGCGGAAAGAACCAGTCTGAACACCAAGGCCAACTTTAACCAGCAGTGGGCCATGAGAAGGGTCAGGTGAAGTCTCATAGAGCTCCCAGAGATGTTCCTTAGCTGTTAAACTAATCAATGATATAACCTCAACCTGTAATCAGCAGTCCAACTTAAGCTCCACAAGGTAGGACAGAGTAATTCCTATGGGTATTGCTTCCCCTCAGGGTGATGCCATTGGAGAAGAATGCTCTGCCTGAGAAAGATGGCTTCGGCAGGGAATGACTCAGCACAGGGATCCTGGTGGCTGTTCCTTCAGTTTTCTCCCCAGTGTCACCAATCTCAGACTCTCCTCAAGTGTCTCTAGTCCACTTTGCCTTTCCTCTGCCAGAGCCCAGGGTAAGTGACTGCAAATAAAATTTTGTGCATTGGTCATTTAAAAGGCTCTCTGGCAGAACAATCCCTGCTGCTTTTCACAGCTCGTTGTTGTTTGGGTTCCTTTCTGGCTCTGGTGCCATAGGTAGGGCATCTCAGCCTGGGGTTTAGACCCCACGCTTCTCAGAGTATACCCCCTGGTTCCTGAAATATACCTCCAGGACTTCAGCTGCTGCCCATTGGAGCCCAGTCAGCCCTTTTGTGCCACCTCTACATTCCATACCTGTCTCATTGCGGTGAAGTGGTTTCTTCTGTCTGTTTGTGGTCATAAGACTTCTCTCTGGCTAGGGTTTAGTTGGTTATTCAGGATGATTTCTCTACAATGTAGTTGTAATTCCAGATTGGTCCTGGGAGAGGTTAGTGTTGCTTCTACTTACTCCTCTGTCATCTTGTATCCCTGAAGACTCTTTAAAAGCATCTGCCCATTTCATGATGGGTGATTTACAAGTGCACCTGCTCACACTATGCTGAGTGTTCAGCAGTTTTTGACCAAAAATGGCATGACCCCTGTAACCCACCCTTTCTGTTCACCTGATCTTGCCCCACGTGACTTTTTTAATGTTTCCTCGGATGAAAAAAGTTCTCAGAGGGAAACATTTTGCTGATGTGTAAGAGGTGAAATAAAAAATTAGAAGCCCTAAGAGGCATCAAAATTGACAAATTCACAAACTATTTTGAGAAGTGAAGGAAACATCTTGATAGGTGTATTGCATCAAATTGAGAGCACTTTGAAAAGGTTTCTGAAGTTTAAACATATAAGAAAAGAAATTTCTTCTTAACATTCATTAAATTTAAAAGTAAATAAATTCCATTATTTTGGAGTCACCCCTTGTACACAGGAATTACTTTGGAGATCTATTAGGGAGGAAAAATGGGGGAATTGACTGCTGACTAGGTAACAATGATCATTATACCATTGACTATTTTTTTTTTCAAATTGAATGGCTTTGGAAACTAAGCTTTTCTCAGAACATCATCCACAGGTGAAAAAGTAAATATTTCTACTTAGACATTTACGAATGGCTAAGCATACAACCTCTGAAGCCAAATTTTTAATCTGTAATTTTTCTTTGCGTGAAAAATCATATTTCTCCCAAATTTAAGTGAATTCTTTGGGTTGAGATATACTGTAGAAAGTTTTACAAGAGAAGTTGATTTAAACATATTAAGAGATTTGAAGCAATATCTTATTATTGTAGTCAAAAAGCTTTGGTAGCTATTGCATGAAAGGACCTCACTGTTGAATTAAAAAATCTGTAAAATTTTCTCTGTGCAACTGAAAAGTCACATGACAGTGAGATATAGCTATGTAATATACATGTAATATTTTATAAATATGCACACAAACACACAATATTAATATATATGTACACATATGCACACGCATAATACACACATGATTATATGTATATGTATGGTATATATGTATGTATAATAGATTCATATAATATATGTGTGTGCATATAAATGCATAGTAGATATATAAAATATATAATACAGATATCCTTATACATATAAATAGATATCTATATATATTATATAGGATTGTATGTGTACATACATACATAATGTGTATGTGTGTGTATATATGCACATATAGTTATGTATTGGTGTGTGTGTGTGTGTATATATACACATATATACACATCACTATAATTCCATCAGAATATCCATAGGACTCTATGTTCTAACGTTGATAAGATAGTATTTATTCTTTCACAAAATTCTCATATGATGGGTCATACAGTTTCTACTTTGTGAATTTTTCTGGAATTGTTCCTTCTATTATTTCTGGTCCTATTTGCCTCCCTGCTAAGGATTGCTCCCTTTGGAATATATCCCAAGGCTCATGTGGCTCTATTTATTATAAAAATAGACAAAGGAGGTGGCTATATTTCACTCAGAAAAATAATGTTAAAATACCAAGAAATGTTAATGGGAATTGAAGAGATGTAAAAGAAAGCCATATTTTGGGCCCTGGTTGATATTGCTCAGTGGGTTGGGCATCATCTTGCAAAATGAAAAGTTGCTCATTTCATTCCTGGTCAGGGCACATGCCTAGGTTGTGGGCCAGGTCCCTGGTTCGGGGTGTGCAAGAGGCAATTGATTGATGTTTCTCTTGCACATCAATGTTTCTCTCCCTCTCTTTCTCCCCTCTTCCATGTGAAAATAAATAATAAAATCTAAAAAAAGAGAAAACCATATTTTGGGACACTGGTTGGCTTAAATTTGTTATCGGGCCTAAATTATCCTCCATTTTTCTGTAGAGGGGTTATTTAATCTCAATAATTGAGATTTTCATTTCTAGGACAATTTAATATGTTTTATGAAGGTTTCATATTGACTCATTATTATTAACCTTAGGGAACAAAGAAATGTAGAAAACTGATATGTAAAAGGAAAAAGCACTTTAGAGGCTGAGGGAATTAAACATAGGAGAATAATCAGCTTTTTAAAAAATAAGGTATTTAAAATAAACAACCTTGGGAAATTCATAAACACAGAAGCTTGGCACATAGCAAGGCTTACTTGGGCTTTAAATATTAAAAAGGTAAAGTTAATGTGATTAACATCCCTCAGGTTCAAGGTTGCCTTTAAGTCATTTTATGTATACCTTCCCTTCTTAAAATATGAATTAGTTATATCAATACAAAACTGACAGCCCCCTATAATCACTACTGTGAAAGCCTCAAGGCTAATTATACAGCTTCTATTTTAAACCATTGATATTCTGAGATCTTTCCCCACTCCTTCTACTCAAACTTAACTCCCCTCAATGACCCCCTGCCCAGGCCACTTTAGGGATCTCCAATTCTGCTCTTAAAGCTATGGGCATTTTGTATGTACATATAATTATAGTCAACATTTACAAGGATTGATGTTTGTCTTGTCTGTCTTTTGGCTACAGCATGAAGTGTTTGAAGGCAAAGGTTGTACCTTACTAAATTTTGTGTCCATCATCATGAGCATAATTTGTGCACACAGTGTTCAACAATTATATTCAAGGAACAAAATAAAGGAAGGCATGACTTCCTTTTTCCAAATTAGTTTTCCTTTAAAAAATTCCCATGGTTGTTTTGAAATGTTTACATGTTAAATAGTACTAGGTTTCCCATGTCACTTTAGTAAGTTCTGATGATATGAGTAGCTCCTTCTTGTTGAATTCCTATGTAGTAAAGGAGACTGATGGGATAAAATACCTCTCTCAGGTGGTTTACAATCTCAGTGGGAAGTAGACAAACAAAGGAATTGTGCAGATGGACAGAAATAATTTTCCTTCAAATATTCAGACAGTGGAGCCTGAGTATATTCAAGCTGTTATGGGAGATGTAGATTAAACATTCTTTGTTTAATTTGGACTGAATAGAGACACATATGGCTCATTCAAAATAAAATCCACTTTGGGTAATATAATAAATGCCCAGATTTCTTATTTTAATTTATTTTTTATCAAATAATCTCCAAGTCTTATTCTTTCTATTAGATAGATACAACTGCAGCATTAGTTTACATCATGCAGATACTTGTCCTCAGGTTCCCTTTCCCACTTGATAAGTTGCAAGAAATTAGATTCATGTTCTATCACTAAATAATAATAAACCAATTGTTCAGTTGGTGAGGGGATAATGGAGAACCCTGTAACAGACATTTCAGAAGAAAAAGAAGCAGAACTATTTCTGTGAAAATAATGGCTGAGACTGGTCTTCATGATATTACTGGAAGCCTCATAATAGCAGTGGGTCATGAGGCTCCTTGACTGTCAAAGTGCTCTGAGTTTCTGGTTTGCAGCCAGAATGGAACCAGGACTACACTAAACAATAGCCAATAGAGCTGGGACTTAAAGGGCATCCTTTGGTGCAGACCATTGAAGACTGCCATGACAATGCACTTGGTATTTTGGAAGGCTAGCATCCAGTATACGTCAATGTGTCACACACCTCTGTTGAACCATCTACTGAATAGATGATGGCAGGATTGATGTGGTCAGTTGGAGTTGCTAGGTATCTAAAGAGGGGCATGCTAAAGGAGAAGAAAAATGGATGGAATATGTGTTGAAAATAAATTGTGCTGAAATTTGTTTTATTTTGGAGATCAACCTGCTCATTACCCATAATGTTAAAAATAGCTTTTCTATTAAGTGAATAAATGATACAACATTCAATTGAATTATCCATTTTACACTTATATTCTAGGTTACTGAAATATACAATGAATTCATGTAAAAGAAAAAAATGCTAATTTTACTTACTTTAGCCTTGAGTCACTTTGCTATCTTTCTATATAAAATATTCATGGGATCACTTTTGATTTCCTTTGGAGGCTGCACCTCTCTGGTTTATAAACTGTTTACCTGAATAAATTTTTTTCCTGTTATGAACCCCAAATTTGGAACTTCTATTGGCCTTAAGTTCGTGGCAGTGACCTTTTGTTGATAGTAGTTTTTCCAAGAGAGGAAGATGGAGGCAAGGTAGAAGGGAGCAGATTCCACTTCCCCCTACACACGGGAGAAAAACCTAGCTGATCTACAGAGGAACAGAGCAACTAGCAAACAGTACCCCAGCATATATGAAGATAGGAGACTAAAAATTGTAGCAGACATTGAAAAACCAGATGAGTAGTGGAAGCTGTGAACACCAGGATACCCAATGGAAGAGGAAACTCAACAACAAAGGAACCACCAACAGATAACAACAGAAGAAGGCAAAGAAGGGAGTGGAAGCCACACTAATCTTAATCCAGGACCTATCTGGAAATACAACTAAATAGTGGAGAAGATTACCCAGAACAAACAATGGAACAGGAGCAAGAGAGAATCTTCAAAACCTTGTGGGCATGGAAAAACCAGCTTAAATGCAACCTGCCCACACCAGCACAACAAAATACAAGAGGTGGTGGATAGAGTGACCCTCAGTTAACCAGCCGGTGGGAAGGACCCACCAAAGAAAGACACAACAGCGATCAAAACACAAAGACAAACACAGAGTCAACTTAAATGACAGCCTAAGATCAGTGAGCTTGGGAGATCAAGGAGAATGCACCATTGAATCTCACAGGTATTCTATGACAGAAGTTCACACCATAAACCCAGGGAGCCAGAAGAGATCAATTTAAGAAGCTGAGGCTAACAAGAAGAGTCTCATAAACAATGGGAAGACAAAGAAACAATCCCCAAATGAAAGGAAAGGAGGAAGCCTCAGAAAGAATGCTAAATGAAATAGAGGCAACTCAACTATCAGATATTGATTTCAAAGCAATGATTATCAGGAAGCTCAATGAGCTCACAATGAGCTACCAGAAACTAGAGGGAAGCTACAATAAACTCACTGTAAACCATATCAATATGAAAAAAGAAACAAACTATCAGCAAAGGCCAAGAGGAAATGAAGAATTCCATGTCTGAACTGAAGAACACAGTAGAAGGAATCAAAAGCAGGATAGATGAAGCACTGGATCAGACCAGTGAGCTGGAGAACAAAGTAGAAAAAAAAAAAAACACAGAAAGAGCAAGAAAAGGAAAAGCAGTTCAGAAAGAATGAAGAGGGATTAAGAGAAATGCAGGGCAATATGAAACATAATAATGTCCATATAATAGGGATACCAAAAGGATAAGAAGAAAAGCAAGGGATAGAAAACCTATTAAAAAAAGTAATAATGGAAAACTTCTCTAATTTGATGGGAGAAAAAGTCACACAAATCCAGGAAACACAGAGAATATCAAACAAGAGGAACCCAAAGAGGCACACTTCAAAACACGTCATAATTAAAATGGCAAAATTCTAAGACAAAGAGAGAATCTTAAAGGCAGCAAGAGAGAAACAGGAAGTAACATACAAGGGAGCCCCGATAAGGTTAGCAGCTGACTTCTCAATGGAAACACTCCAAGCCAGAAAAGAATGGCAAGAAATATTCCAAGTAATGAAATCAGAGGGCTGCAACCTAGGCCACTTTACTCAGCAAGGCTCTCAATCAAGATAGAAGGCCAAATAAGGAGCTTCTCAGACAAAAGAAGTCTAAAAGAATACCTCCACCAAACCAGCTCTGCAAGAGATGCTATAGAGACTGCTCTAAGGGATGAAAGGAAAAGAGAGAGAGAGAGAGAGAGAGAGAGAGAGAGAGAGAGAGAGAGAGAAACACAGGTATGAAAATGGCAAACAATAAGTACCTATCAATAATAACCTTAAATGGAAGTGGATTAAATGCTCCAATCAAAAGACATAGAATAGCTGAATGGATAAGAAAGCATGATCCACACATGTGCTGCCCACAAGAGACCAACCTCAGAACAAAAGACCTACACAGACTGAAAGTGAAGGGATGGAAATAAATATTCCAAGGAAACTGACAGGAAAAAAAGGCTGGGTTAGCAATACTCATATCAAACAAAATAGACTTCAAAAGAAGGGCCATAAAGAGAGACCCAGAAGGCCATTTCATAATACTCAAAGGAACAATCCACCAAGAAGACATAACCATCTTAAATATATATGCACCAAACACAGGAGCACCCAAATACATAAAGAAAATCTTGGAGGACTTCAAGAAAGATTTTGACAACAACACAATTATAGTAGGGGATTTTAATACCCTACTGTCAAAATGGACAGATCTTCCAAAAAAATGTCAACAAAGATATTGCGGCATTGAACAATGTCCTAGATGAAATGAACTTAACTGATATATATAGAGCCCTTCATCCCAAAGAAGCTAAATACACATTCTTTCTAAATGCACATGGAACATTTTCAAAGATAGACCACATGATAGGACACAAAACAAGCCTCCACAAATTCAAGAAAATTGAAATCATATCAGCATTTTCTCTGACCACAAAGGACTCAACCCCAAGGAAAAAAACCCAAAACACTCAAAGTCATAGAGATTGAATAGCATGGTATTAAACAATGAATGGGTCAAGAATGAAATTAGGGAAGAAATAAAAAAGTTTCTGGAAACAAATGAAAATAAACTCACAACAACCCAAAGTTTTTGAGACACAGTGGAGGCAGTCCTGAGAGGGAAGTTCATAGTGATACAGGCCTACCTTAAAAAGACAGAAACATTTCAAACAAACAACCTAACCCTATGCCTACAAGAACTCAAGCAACGACAACATAAAGGCAGCCCAGAGCAAGTAGAAGAAAGGAAATAACCAAGATCAGGGCAGAATTAAATGACATAGAGACTAAAAGCACAATTCTAAGTATCAATGAATCCAGGAGCTGGTTCTTTGAAAATGTAAATAAAATCGACAAGCCTTTAAGCAGGCTCTTCAAAGAAAAAAGTGAGGGGACCCATATAAACACAATCAGAAATGAAAGAGGAGAGATTACAACCGATACCACAGAAATAAATAATTTTAAGAAATTACTATGAAGAACTGCATGCCAAGGAATTTGAAAACCTAGGTGAAATGGACAAATTTCTGGAAAAACATAATCTTCCAAAACTCAATGAAGAAGAAGCAGAAAGCCTGAACAGACCAATAACAGCAGATAAAATTGAAGCAGTAATTGAAAACTCCCTATACACAAAAGGCCTGCACCAGATGGTTTCACAGGAGAATTCTACGAAGCATTTAAGGAATAGCTAATCCCTATCTTTCACAGACTGTTACAAAAAATCCAAGAGGATGGAAGAATCCCAAACGCTTTTTATGAAGACAGCATTATCCTAATCCCAAAACCAGATAAAGACATAACAAAGAAACAAAACTACAGGCCAATATTGCTGATGAACATAAACGCTAAAATATTCAGCAAAATATTGGCAAACATCATCCAACAATACATTAAAAAAATCATACACATCACCAAGTGGGATTCATCCCCGGGATGAAAGGATGGTCCAATATTCTCAATTCAATAAATATAATACATCACATAAACAAAAGCAAAGACAAAAATCACATGATCATATCAATAGATGGAGAAAAAGCATTTGATAAGGTACAAAACCCATTTATGATAAAAACACTCAGCAAAGTGGTAATAGAGGGAGCATTTCTCAACATAATGAAGGACATATATGAGAGACCTACAGCCAACATCATACTCAATGGGCAAAAACTAAAATCTTTTCCACTAAGATCAGGAACAAGACAAGGTTGTCCACTTTCACCACTTGTATTCAACATAGTATTGGAAGTTTTAGCTATAGCAATCAGACAAAAAAAAAAAAAGGAAATAAAAGGCATCCAATTGGAAAGAAGGAAACAAAACTGTCATTGTTTCAAGATGACATGATAGTGTACATAGAAAATCCTATAGACTTGGCCAAAAAACTGCTTGATCTCATATATAAATTTGGCAAAACAGCAGGATACAAAGTCAATATTCAGAAATCAAAGGCATTTTTGTATGCCAACAATAAAACAGCAGAAGCAGAAATCAAGAAAAAATCTCATTTGATATAGCAAAAACAAAAATAAAATACCTAGGAATAAATCTAACCAAGGAGGTAAAAACCTGTACTCAGAAAACTACACAACACAGAAGAAAAAAATCAAGGAATTCACAAACAAATGTATCATGTATGTATCAGAAGAATCAACATCATCAAAATGTCCATACTACCCAAAGCAATTTACAGATTCAATGGAATACCTACTAAAGTACCAATGGTATATTTTACAGACACAGAACAAACACTTCAAAAATTTATATGGAACCATAAACGACCCTGAATAGCTGCAGCAATTTTGACAAAGAAGAGCAAAGTAGGAGGGATCACAATACCTGATACCAAACTGTATTACAAAGCCACAGTAATTAAAGCAGCCTGGTATTGGCATAAAAACAGGCACATGGACCAATGGTACAGAACAGAGAGCCCAGAAATAAACCCAAGTCTCTATGGTCAATTAATATTCAGGAAAGGGGGAAGCAACATAAAATGGAGTGAAAATAGCCTCTTCAACAAATGCACAGGACCCACGCCCATGGATAGGTTCTCCTGTGGGAGCAGCAAACATTTACTGCAAAATAACTTCCTAAAATTCATGCTAAACCTTCCAAGGACAAGTGTAACTGGTTCAACCACTTTTGCCTTTTCACTTGCAAATATCCCTCTTCTGTGATGTGATTACTGGCATCCTCTCCTTTGTTTTCTGTAAAAAGGAGGTAACCACTTAAACTGAACTTGTGCATAGTTAATGAGAACCTTCATGTAATGTGCCCAGTAAGACAATAAAAGCTCATGGAAGCAGGGCTGAGGCTTTTGCTCCCCTTGAGAGAGAAGCCGGTGGCCCTTTTTCTCCATAGGATTCAGTAGTCCATGTGAATTTCTTTTGTGTCAGCTACAACACTGTGGACCTCACAAGCCAGGGTCAGTGATACTTGAGGCAGCTCCAGCACAGGGAAGGCCAGTGGAAAGCCTCAGTCCCCAACATTCCTATGTTCCTTAACATTTCTTGGTCATTTCACAGATTGAACACATAGTAGTACCTTTGACAGTTTTGTTTATTAGTGCTTACCTAGTAGCAAAATTTTAAGTTAGGCCTTTTTTTTTTGGTCATTAAAGGTGTTAACAATTGTTTTGCTAATCTATTACCTCTTCTCCTTGTTTTCTAGCCACATCAGACTACTCACTTCTAGTTCCTAAATAAAATGTTTTCACACCTCTGTACTTTCTCTTATGTTGTCCTTGATCCCCAGAATGTCCTTCCTTTCTCCCACTCAATCTTCAAATCCCTACTCCAACTTACTACCCTTTCTTCTGATTTTTTTTTAAGTTTCCAAATATAACTTGCCAAATTGTATGAAAGATACTGTCTCCTCTAGTATCCAACTAACTGATAATGATTGCTAATGATAAATTAAGGCCTCAAAGCAGGAAGAGATATAAACAATACTGGACCCTCAATTTCTTATTTTAGATCCTTCTTATGTAGAAACAGGAGCAGCAAATGTACCCAAAGAAGGTAGATTCTCCCTTTGTACTGACATGTGGTACAAACTAAGCCCTGGGACACTTCCAATCCTCTAGGAATATTATATTATACTGAATTCTGTCCAAAGAAAATTTCCTGTTTAGTTTTGATTTCTGGGCTCTGAAAGATCCCTTTCTCAAAATGAACGACTTTGTACTTTTGTGTAACTGAAACAGGGTGCAGCCAAGAGGGGGGCCCCAAAATAGGGATTTGGAATAGGGCCCAGTGCTCAGGGTGTCCAGGAAATATTAGAGAGGCATATAAGATGTCCTCACCCCTTCCCTCTCAGGTGTGAGTTGGGGGAAGGGACACATGGAGCAGGGACATGCAGACACAGCTTTGCAGCTAATCCATGGCATAGTCATTTAACATATCTATAGCCTTTGGCTGGTGGCTTAGATGTGTTAAATAGCTGTGGCCTTGCTCTGAGGGGGATGGAAAGGGCTCCACCCCACAAGATGTGACTGGGGGGAGGACCCTCCAGTTACAGCACCTGCATGGGAGCTTGGAGAAGATTGGCTCCAGGACATGGGGACACACCTGCCCAGACTCACGATGGCAGCCCAGTAAACTTGGAATAATACAGGAATGCTGGCAGGTGTAACTGATTGTAGGTGGAGTTGGAAGTGTGGGTACAGAGGAGGATTGGTGCAAGGATTTAAACTGAGACATGGCAGCCATTGGAGAGAGATTCCACGCAGTTTCACCAGAGTCAGGACCCCCGCAGCTTTGGTGGAGAGGGAGAGCCACAAGGTTTTGCCAGAGTGGGGACCCCTTCCCTGCAACTCTGGTACAAGAGGACCACGTGGCTTTGGGGTGTTCCCTTTGGCTATGTGGCCTGGGAAGTGAGAGAGATTTTACCTGAAACAAGGGGGAAAGGACTCTTGCCAGTAGGCCATGAGAAGGTACCACATGGCTTTGGATTAATTAGAGATCCTTCCTGGATGACGACACAGCTGATGGTGTCAGGAGCCTATATCCCAGACATTTGCTTCTTTTCCTGAGCTATGGTACCCTGAATTAGGGCAGGAGAGAGGAAGGAAGCACTGTGGGCATCTGTGGGTATCCTAAAGGACTTTGATATTTTAATGAAGATGTTAGGTCACTACTTTAAGTCTGTATAGCATTAAATAAATATTTCCTTTCCTTTTCACAAATCTCTGGCTTTGAGAGACATCTTTCCATAAGGTGGCAGACATAACAAACCTTGGCCCCTGTGGCCTCTGTGTTCTGTAACACAGTCTTGCCTTTTATGCACAGGTTATCTTTCTGACCAAATTGCAGACCCCACAATACAACAAGATCTTGCCAATTCAATCATAACCACAGAATATAGCAAAAGCCACAAACACAAGGGGCTGGTTACAAGCCACCCTCTCACTAATGAATAGGCACTCAGTAAATATTGGTTGAATAAATATATCAGAGAATAAAGGGAAATCCATAGATTCATATATCATTGAAAGCAGACATATTTTACTCTGGGCAGCAAGGGCCACTCAATATCATTTCAGTGCCTTAATTGAGGTAAAAGGTTTGTCTTTCTCAAATGAAGTATAAAACTAACTGTATTTATTTATAATAGCAATTAAGTATTGAATATCTTTTCAATCAACTGCTCGGTCTTTAGTTGTGGGCTTTATTAACCCAGACTGCATAGATTTCTTATTCTTATACTTAAATTTCCCTATTTTGTACTTAATAGAGACTTAATGTGTTCTATATTTCTATTTTTCTTACATTTAAATGAATGTAGACACAAGCATATTATGTATTTTTGTGTTAAGAATCGGGTTTTTGTCTATTGAAGGAAATAGGGAGCTGGAATGTGATGCTCACTCTGCCTTTAGCAAATGAGATTCTTGTGATCCTTTGAGCATTCCTGAACTAAGTAAAATTTTCATTGATTACATTTCCTACTGAGCCTCCTATTAATACTAAACAATGATTATAAAGGGTAGGTATTTGTATTATAAAAGATATGTAGCTATTAGGAATAGAGTGAACATTTCAACCTTGCTAGTGTAAAACATGTAGTCCACTAAATTGTTTTCTGTTGTAATATTAATCTGTATAGAAAACTCTGAAGCAAACTTTACTGCCATTAGTTAATTAATTTTTGGCATGCAATTATTTTAAAAAAATCCATTTGCAAGGCTGAGACAAGTTTCTCTCCAAACATTACCTCACCTATCCAAATATTTATTGAACTCTTGTAACTTACAAAGAGCTTGCTTCATGAGAATATAGCAACAAAAAAATAATCAACTGATTGAGGCCTTGCTATGTACCTACATACACTATGCTAAGTATTTTACATGCACTTTCATTTACTTTTCATAAAAGAATTGAATATTTTTAATTCTGTACTACCTACCTGAGAAATTAAACAGTTTGTGATCTACATGCTATTTGTAAACCCATTTAAGAGCAAGTCACATATTTGACTTCCATTTCAACAAGAGCATCAGCACATTCCTGAGACTCTAGTATGATGAGGTAGGTAAGAGGATGTGTATAATTTTATAAGCATAAAGATGTTACATAATGTGGTTAAGTCACACAAATGTTACAGGACACCTTAATAGCGCTAAGTGTATAATTAGTGGAGGAATTCAAAAGAAGGAAATATGCATATAGAATTAGGGAATTTGCTTGGCTGTCCTCAATGATTTGCACTGAGTCCACTTTTTTTTTTTTTTACTTAGCTCATAAATCTAGAACTGGTTAAGACCTTGCATCAGCAACTCAAGTAAAACATGCACACAGTTCACTTTTATTTATAATATCAATAGCATAGTTTTCAAACTTTCAGGCTTGTTTTAGCATTCAAACAAGAGGCTGAAGAACAAAGAGTCCATGTGACAAGTGTTTGCTTCTAACTGGTGTTGGGGGTGGGCTGGGGGAAGCAACAAGAAAAGAATTTCATTTTCCTGCATAAATAAGGAGCGGCTGCTCTTTGCAGCCAGAGCATTGATTTCTGTGGATCATCATATGCAGTGTGCTTTATGGTCAAGGCTGAAGTTCTGAACTTTATTATTCATGTGCATGTGTTGTGTGTTTCTCCAATCAGCCTCCTCACTGTATGACTCACTCATGGAGTTGTCATGGGGAAAAGATGGAAGGATAAATCAGATAAACCAATTCCTTTAAGAACCTGTATTTCTACCCATAAATATGCTAGTTGTGATGAGTCTCCTTCTAAAAAGCTTTTCCTTCTTGGAAGGAATCCACCCTACTCTGCAGCAGTACATGGCATTAATGTCAAGGCAGAGTTTTAAAAAGAGCTTTTGAGCTTGGACATTTCATGTTTTCCTTGGAAATAAGGGGGTTATTAAGAGAGTCAAAGAATGAAATGAAAAAAAAAATGATTCCTTGTCCTTATGATTAGACAGATTCAAATGTCACAGTCAAGAAAACAATTGAAAACTAGTTACAATGCTGAAATTATTGTTGCAAAATAAGCAAACTGAATTTTTCTTTTAAGTTTTTATATTTTCTTGCTTCAGACTTATTTGATGTATTATGCTAACTGAAAGTGTTTTCTCAAATCTTAATATATTATAAATTTGCTGATAACTAAAATGTTTTTTCTCTGTTTACTGTATTATTATTTCTTCATTTATTATGATATTACATTATCCAGCAGAAATCAGTGAAATCCTACTAGTTAGATAATAAAATTGAAGTAGGTTTTATTTTGTATAAGTTTAATTTTATAACAAATGATAATATTAGATTGTGATTTCTTTTTATAAACTAGTTTCAAAACCAAACTATTGTAGATTATATTATATTACATTAATTATATATTATATTATACAATATATGGCATGATATATAATAAACATGCATACATTTAAAGATCTGAGTAGCTCCTAGAAACTCCTAGATACAGTATTGTCAACCTGAAGTCCATGAACTACCTGCACAATTTTGTGTATGTATTTTTCTGAAAAATTGAATTGGAGCTTTCATCATATCTCCCAAAGGATCTGTGATTCAAAAAAGATTATGAATTACTGTATTAAATTAGTAACTTATGCAGTTTATGCATTGACAAATGTATTTAAATGCCTGACACCTACTAAACAATGCTTATAGAAATTATCTTAATTAAGGGAGTGGTGGGGGAAAATGGAGACAACTGTATTTGAACAACAATAAAAAAATATTTTCCTGTAAATAGAACAAAAGTGTCTTTCTCCAAAGTCTGTGTTGTAATGAACTTATACAATGAAAAATATTGTATAAGTTCAATTTCACCCTTTTTTATTTTGCAGTAATAATACTCTGTATTCATGATACATGCTGACATTTTATAGATGAAAACTTAGAGTTTTATGGCTCAATAGCTAATATAAAGTAGACTGTTTTTGTTTCCATGCATTTCATAATTTTGAATCCACAATTTCCCAGTAAATTCCTTGTTATTTAATTGTATTAGTGTTAGATTGCTGAAAAATTTGTCAGAATGCATATACAATTTATCTGGTTCTATTATTAACATTGCCAATAATGTAAGACTGGCTATTTTTCTCCTCAAGATAAATATTGTCAATACATAAACTACATGAGTCATTTTTATAAACATTTCTTCCCAAAGTAGTTTTTTTAATAAAATAGACATTTATAGAAGAGACTGATCAATTCTGATTCTTAAAAAATTGTCATAAGGAAGTAAAGTTTCTCCATTTCAAAATATTGAGAGACTCAGACATTTTGTTGTTCAAAATTCAAGTTCCTAGTGTATTGCTGGCCACTGTTTACCTAGACTAGTGAAACTTTAAGGTGTCCTAATCCAAATTACTCATTTTATACATAAAGAAATTGAGATTCCTCTAGACAGCTCCTAAGTAGTCAGCAGAATCAGGGACCACATATTCTAGTTCTGTTTGATCCACTCTCATGCTCATGGAGATTTGAAGACTCAATCCAGGCACCTATATAACAAGGAAAAAAGATCCAAATGTTCTGTGTGGTGGATAACAGTGGAAGTAGCACCACCTATGCAATCCTATATTTTCTAGTGCTTTGTCATAAAGCAAGGCACTTTCATTTTCCAGGCACTTCTTCCCCTTTTCAGGGACCTTCACCATCATATGGCTATGCTGGGCCAAGATCAACACCTCCCTCTACTTTTCCCAACTGTGACTCAAGTAAAACTAAAGTAGAATATTTTAAAGACTTAAAATACTGCTACTTGTGACTTGAGAGTACCTAAATTTAAGCTCAGTGAAAGAACATCAAAATGTATGCATATGTAATTAAAGATGTTAGGAAGCTTATTTTGGAAAACATTTAGGTTTATTAAATTTGCACCTCACCTCTTTTCAAATTGAACCTTAAGACAACTGTCTCATAAGGTAAATTATATATAGAGTTACTGCCATGAGAAGAAAGGCAGAATTTCAGATAGGAAATAGCAACAGTTTTGGAGCTGTACAGAAGTGGATTTAGTCCATTTAGCAGTTGTTTTATTCTTTCTCAAATTCTTTAATCAACCTGAACCTTAGTTTCTTCATCTGTTAAACAAGAAATTGTGGGAATGTGCAGCATTTATATTGATTGGCTCTTGGGATTTAACAGATAATCATCACAGCTCATTCCATACACTCAAATGGTCACAGTTTTTTCTAGGATAAGGAAAAAACCTTAAAAAAAACTTGCTTATCTATTATAAATGAAAATCAAAACTGGAAAGACAAAGGAGAGTACTAGACTAATACTTTAATAATATTTAAGAAGATCGCTAAAAGTGATACATAGACTGGACATAATTAAAAGGTATATCTTTTTATCTTCTTTAGGTTAACTTAGATTTTCTGTCTTGCTTGGAACTGAAAAGTAATAAATAGCAGTAAAAAATACCTCATCATTTTTTTGGGGGGTATGAATATAAACGTCATTGTACAACTTTGGAAATTTAGTGATATGTAAACACAATGAACCTTTATACAATATGAGAGGCAAACAGAATGAACCAGTAAATTAAAACATTTGCAGCATATATCATTGTACATATTTTTTAAAAAACACCTAGACCACTATGAAAATGAAATCACATAAATATATGCCTGGAAAACAAAGGTAGTAGCTCCTGGTGCCCTTGAAATCTAATAAAATGTTGTCAGTCAGCATTTACTAAATTGTGTTGTTTGTTTTCTAGTAGGAAAACTCACAGCAAGTTAAACTAGTTACGTGACTAATGACAATAAATGATTGCCCTTATTCTGTCTGAATTGTGTCTAATCATTCCTAACTCATATTTCTGTTTTTTTTTTTTTTTTTTAAATCAGTAAGAAAAAATCAGTAGAAACTATTGGGATTTACTAAAAATATGAGCTGTTTTGTTATCATCCAAACTTGCTCCTTTTCGCTCCCTTCCTCCTCTCTTTTTCTTTTTATCACTCTTGTTCCTCTTACTTCACATCCTATTTCTCTCTCTTTCTTATCTCCCTCTCCCCCTTCTATTTCCTCCTCATCCTCCTGTTCTTCCTCTTGGTCATTAGTATCCTAATCTAATATTATTCAAGACGGGCTATTTCATGCAATTAAATATGTACCTAGGTTCCATCTTTTAAAATGCAACAATATTAGCTTATTCTAACACAATGTCCAGTTGGTACGGAGTAAACACTAGTTAACCTTGATTGACAGTATGACTATTTTCATTTTTAATTGACATTTAACTACACTGCTTCAACTGAGCTAACACAGAAATAAGTCTGAGGGTAGGCTTTATAGCTAAGTGACCAGTGCACTGGAACTTGCAGTCAGAAAAGCCCTGTACTTAGGACATAATGCTCTGTAATTGCTGTCTTGAGATTCCTAATAATTTTATCTCTGAATTTGTGTCCTGTAAATGAAGTCCAAAGGGACAAAAGAGCATGTTCCAGGGGCTTGGAGCCAGGCTCTCATGTGGTTCTGCCTTCCCTCCTTCCCTCTCTCTTCCTGGAAACTCTAGGCTACTCATATGTGAATGACAAAATTACAGAGATCAGCTTAGTAAAAAAAGGGACATTTTTGTTTTTATTCCATTTATTGACAGAAAAATAGCTGGACCATCCAGGGAAAAAGTATGGAATGAAACTATCAAAGAATTTTTCGTCTAATAGTATCTTATATTTGTGCATAACATTTTGTATTTTTCAATGTGTGTTCATGAGTACTATTATATTTATTTTGCAAGATGACTTGGCAGGACAATTATTATTATCCCCATTTAACACAGATGAGAAAAATGAAGCTTGGAGACTTAAGTGATTTTCAAGGCCAAATGGCTCATAAAATGGGGATTCCAGACTTCTGACTTCTTTCTATTAAGGATTATTACAAAATTGTTAATGAAATATTTTAAATCTCAGTTAAAAGAGTTAATTACAAATAGTTTTCTTCTCATTGAAATCACTTTCAAGTGACTGCTGTGTCATGTTTACTTTAATAATTAAAATTATAAGCAGCCAAAATAATTAAAATTGCAGTATGTAAGAAGGAAACTCATAGATTTTAGACATGATTCAATCCAATTTATTAATCATAAAAGCCAACTGTACATTAGTGCTCATTATTTTATTTCTTTGGGCAGATATTCCTAAATTGACTTTAAACAATTCTCTCTCAGTATATTTGTTCTTGAGTCAACATTTAAAAAACACTGAGAGTGGACTCTGGCTTTGAAATATAAAAAGGGAGTAAGGAGAAGGTGAAAAGACTGACTCATTTTTCAGAATTACTCATGTTGAAGAGAGTAGCTAGCACAACTGAGTGTACTGCTCCTGACATTTACAGTGAATGATGAAGGTAAGGAATCATGGTGGTGCATATTGACCACAATGATCACTTATTTTTTTCCCATAGATTAGAGATTGGTTCTTTTTCCTCTTAATTTCTGTCAAGGTTATACTTTTGTAGCCCACAAATTCTCAATAAACATGTATGAAACAATATTCGGAGATTAAATGTTGATATTTATTTTCTTGAAAGCTCTAGAAAGTGGGATAGGATTAGGATAGATTACAAAATTGAAGATGACAATATGATGAAGTTAATTCCATGTTTTTTCTCTGCCGACATGAACCTGAACTAACACACTAGAATCACAGATTTAAAGAATGATGAAATGTCATGGATCTTAGAGAGCTGATGAAGATAATGAGTTAACTAACTAACTAACTAACTAACTAACTAACTAACTAACTAAAGTATCTTGTTTGGTGTGGAAAACAAGAGAGATATAGTGGCACTTAGTGACATAAAGTTTACAGCTTAATGAGAAAGATACACAGTTAAACAAGGAAGTACCTGTTTAGCATGCCTGACCCCAGGTTATCCGAGCTTCCCATTATTGCATCCAGTGACCTAACAATTTGCAATGTATAGTGTTGTGGTATAAGCCTTAAAATTAAGGGCCAGTATAATATGTGCATTGACATTTGGTGAAAACTGGGAGTGCCTTCAGTGGCCCCACTGCAAGTTCCCCTACCACTTTGCTCCCAACGATAGGGTTTGCTAGCCAAACAACATTCCTTATCACAGGGACCGGACACACTGCTTATCCTTGAGTAGTGGATTTTGTTTCCCTGGCACCCCACAGAATTATGCAAAGCAGCCGACTGCATTGTCCCCCAGGAACCATGGGTTATCTCACCCCTTGATACTACAAAGCCTGCCTCCCTCAGCTTCTGGTTATTCACTCTACTCCAGAGAACAATCCCTATGTGGCCCTATATGGCACTGTGTGCTTTTTTTTTCTGAGCTGTGAGTGTATGTGACTAATAAACTGCTGTCAATCACATCTGTCCAGAGCTAAGTTGTGTATTTGCCTGTAATTCTGGGGTGAAAATCCCTCCCTCACCCATGAAGTTTAGAGGAGGCTATCAAAACAAAATACTTTAGACATTGGGTTAAACTTCAGTTTCTTTTTTTAACTTTATTTTTATTGTTGACACTATTACAGATGTCCCCATTCCATCACCACTTTGCTCACCTCCTCCCAGCCCCCACCCCCATTCCCTCTGACCATCACCTGTTGTCTGTGTTTATGGGTTATGTATATAGCTTCAGTTTCTTATTATACCCACTTATTGCAGGGAGTTGAGACGTGAATGGGAATTCAGAAATAGTTGATTTGAATGTAGACCCGTCTTTGAAGTCATTGCACATCAAGCATAAAATGATGAAAACTTAATAGTGTTGTACACCTTTCCTTGAAACCTTATTTTCATGAATTGAGAAATAGCTAAAAAATAATAAAACATTTTTTGTCAATTAGTTGTATTTAGTTGAGCTATAAACTGATGGAATAATTTAGAGACTTTAAAGAGGCATGCCTCTTTAGAGACTGAAATTTCACTTTGTTTGGTTCAAAATTTACTTGGGAGATTCCAATTTCATCTGTCAGTTTTCAATCCTGACCTTGATTTAACAAGTCTTACAGAAAATTATTCGTCTTTGTGTGAGAAATTTACTAAGAATGGTTGACAAGCACATAATGCATGTCAATGTAAAAATGAGGTGGCTTATGAATAAAGCTATACTAGCACTTATTTTTTGGAAGCAATACTTCCCTAAAGACAGAGTCATTACTTATCATCTAATATTAATTAACTCATATTTTTTTTTCAGTGAAAAGCAAACAAACCAGTCTGGCAACCCTGATGACGGATGCTCCTTAAATCACATGCTTGTAGTGTTTGGCCATGCACCACAGCATCCATGAGAATTGTGAGCTGAAATTAACAAGGACAATTTTTATTCAATTGGGTGAAGAAAATTGGAATAAAAATATGTAATTGTGTGAAAAAGTAACCAAAACAGCCATATTGTGTCACTGAACAGAGTTGGAAATGGTGAATCATAATTTTTAGTCCCATTGCTATTCTGGTACAGTAAGTGGTAACAAAATTTGTTATTGAGACATACCAGGATGACCCTTACTCTTCAGCATGTCTTACTTTTTGAACCCATTTAATATGAAATTCTACTTAGAGAGAGTAATTTTCTATGATCTCCTGGTATTTTTTAAAGTATACTTTATATTGAAAGTATACTCATATTGATTTATATAAAGTATATTATATATTGATTATGCTATTACACTTGTCCCATTTTTTAATCTCCTTTATCCCCCTCCTCCCTACAACACCCAACTCTTCAGCATTCCCCCTACTATTACATCCATGTCCATGGGTTATACACACAAGTTCTTTGGCTTCTCCATTTTCTATACTATTCTTAACCTCCCCCAGTCAGTGTGCCTACCACTTATGCTTCTTATTCCTTGCACATTCCCCCTCATTCTCCCCCCTCCCCCTTCCCACTGAACCCTCCATGTAATCTCCATTTCTGTGATTTAGTTTCTATTCTAGTTGTTCGCTTAGTTTTTGTTTTCGTTCTTTAGTTTCAGTTGTTGATGGTTTTGAGTTGTTATCTTACTGTTCACAGTTTTTTATCTTTTTTTCTTAGATAAGTCCCTTTAACATTTCATATAATAAGGGCTTGGTAGTGATGAACTACTTTCACTTCACCTTATCTGGAAAGCACTTTATCTGACCTTCCATTCCAAATGACAGCTTTGCAGGATAGAGTAATCTTGGATGGAGGTCCTTGCCTTTCATGACTTCAAATTTTTCTTTCCAGCCCCTTCTTGCCTGTAAGTTTCCTTTTGACCAATCAGTGATAGCCTTAAGGGAACTCCTTTGTAGGTAATTGTCTTCTTTCCTCTTGCTGCTTTTAAGATTTTCTCTTATCTTTAATCTTGGGTAACTTAATTATTATATGTCTTGGTGTGCACTTCCTTGGATCTAACTTCTTTGGGACTCTGAGCTTCCTGAACTTCCTGGAAGTCTATTTCCTTTGCCAATTTGGGGACATTTTCCTTCATTATTTGTTCAAATATATTTCCAATTTCTTGTTTTTCCTTTTCCCCTTCTGGCACCCCTATGATTCAGATGTTGGAGCATTTAAAGTTGTCCCAGAGGTTCCTAAACCTCTCCTAATTTTTTTGAGTTCTTGTTTCTTCATTCTGTACCAGTTGGATGCTTATTTCTCCCTTTTGTTCCAAATTGTTGATTTGAATCCTGGTTTCCTGCCCTTCACTGTTGGTTCCTTATATATTTTCCTTTATTTCACTTTGTATAGTATTTGTTTCTTCCTTCATTTTGCAACCAAACTCAATCATTTGTGAGTATCCTTATTACTAGTGTTTCAAACTTTGTATCAGATAGGTTGTCTATCTCCTCATCGCTTAGTTCTTTTCCTGGAACTTTGATCTGTTTCTTCATTTGCGCCATATTCCTTTGTCTCAGCACACCTGTTACATTGTAAGTGGAGGAGCCTTAGTTGTTTGCCATGGTAGGGCAACTCTTTTTGCTTTGTTGTAGTGCTCTCTGTGGGGGGAGGGGTCAGAGAGGCAACAGTGCTGCTTGGTAGGCTCGTGCCCCACTTTCTGTCACTTCCCTCACTTGTCGTAAGTGGATTGTGCCCTTCAGGGTGCTGATTCACAGACAGGTGGGTTTGTGTATGTCCAGGACCCTGTGCCCCTCTCCAATGGACTCTCCTGTGAGACTGGGAGTTTCTCTTGCTGCCACAATCCCCACAGATTTTTGTAGCCGGAGGTTTTTAATCTTTAGTTTCCTGCACTGAAACCCCAGGTTTTGCAGTGTGTCTTGCTCCCTAACTGTTCTTACCAGCTGTCCACATGTGAATGTGGGACTGTCTGGTCAGCCAGCCCCCAACTGACCCCTGTGGTCCGCTGCCTTGTCTTGTCACACATCCTCTCTGTCCCTGTCTCCACCCTTCTTACCAGTCTGGATGAATGTTTCTTTAACTCCTTGGTTGTTGAACTTCCATGCAGTTTGATTTTCTGGCAGTTCTGGCGGTTCTGGTTGTTTTTTGTTTTTAAATTGGTTGTTATCCTTCTTTTGCTTGTGTAAGGAAGTGAAGGTTTTATACCTATGCCTCCATCTTGGCTGGTGGGGGCCCTCTCCTGGTATTTTTAATTTTGGGGATATTAGATTGCTATTTTTATTAAGAGGGTAGATAGGGAGATAAGAAAGGAAAGGAGAATCTCAATGGGCAAGGAGGCTCCAAGGTCAAATTTTACTTGCTTTAAGAGTCTGGAGACACCTCAGGTAAGAGAGTAGAAAAAAAGGGCAGACAAGAAGGTATTTGAGCATTCTAAAGCAGACAGTAGTTTTAGCTGCCACTGACTAAAAGTCTGCTGAGAGACAGGCAGTGTAGTAGATATTTGTACTAGTGCAATAGGACTCTTAAACTTTGCTGTACATTGGAATCACCTGGAGAACTTAACGAAGAACACTGATGCCTGTGTCCTCTTCCAGAAATTCTGATTTTATTGGTCTAGGACAGCATTTTCAACCCTTGTGTCGCAAGAATTTTCAATACATGTAATACCTGACTATTTAGTCAGGGCACTGACTTCTTTTCCCTTAGATTGTCGAATAAAAAATAAATGCCCTGGCTGGCGTGGCTCAGTGGATAGAGAGCTGTCCTGTGAATGAAAAGGTCGAAGGTTCAATTCCCACTCGGGGCACATGCTTGGGATGCAGGCCAAGTCCCTGGCTGGGGGTGTGTAAGAGGCAGCCAAATGTTTCTCTCTCATATTGATGTTTCTTTCCCTCTCTTTTTCCTTCCCCTCCCCTCTCTCTGAAAATAAATAAAATCTTTTAAAAAATGACAACAGCCAACACAACAATAGTGATCCAGTGTGAATGAATCAAAATTATACCTATCTTTTTGGTTAGACTGGCAAAATATATATATATTTTTTGGTGTCCTGCAGAATTTTAGAAACTCTTTTATGTATGCCATGAGATGAAAAAGGTTGAAAATTTCTGGTCTAGAGTAAGACTTGAGTATCTGCATTTCTAAAAGCTTCCTGGGTGATGCTGATGTGCAGTAAAGTTTTAGAACCACTCATTTGAATTCTCCCCAGGACCTTAGAGGGTAGGTATGATAGCACAAGTTTTAATAGTGGCGCAAGTAAGATTCAGAAGTTAAATAAGTTATCCAATGTCATTCATCCAATAAGTGTCAAAGAAAGGACTGAGACACTGTTCTGCCTGACTCTGAGGCCTGTGCTTTTCCACAAGCTAATTTGCTGCTCTGATGGAATCTGTTGGAGAGCAGGGCAGAGACAGGAATGTGACCCTGCCCTGGGTAAATGAGAATGACAATATTGCTTTGTTATTCATCTTTGATATTAGAAACAGAGTGTATATGTGAAAACTGGGACTGCAGTAGCTAAATTAAATGCTACTAATATTTTAAGTATCATATTCCTCCATTTAATTGATTTTCTATATTTAGAGACAGTGGAGCTGAAGTTGGTTCTCTGAGTTCCTTGACCAAAAGAAAAGTAAGGTTATATTAGAATTGTGCTTTAAAAACTGAAATAAGTTCTCTTCTGTTTTATGAATGAATTGCAGTGAATATATTTGACATTGTATAATTTCTCTTACCCCTCACATTATATTTTCTCTAGCTCACTTTTCAAGTGACAGAGTGATTTATTGACTAGCTTTAAAAGATCCATTTCACTGAACAAATGGTGAATATAAAAATATGACACTTGACCTAAGGCTGACTCATATATTCAAAAGCTTTGTTTGATTAAAAAGAACTCATGGAAGTGGAGGCCAATAATTGTTAGATTTTAAGAAAATTCCAAGATTTGTTCTTTTTAAAATCAGCAAAAAAGAATCATGTTCTCTTAAGGTGACCAGAGGCTGGGTCTGCCTTCTATTTATAAATTACATGTTTTATGCCAGTTTTGTCTGTCTGCCATTAACTTCAGTCATTGTCACCTAATGAAACCAAAATGCATTAGTGCATTTCAAGAAACACTTTCAATAAACACTTTCTCTACTATTCCTGACAAAATCCATAGTAGGTTACATACAGGGATGTCACATGTCTAAACCGTGCATATTTTGGTAAGGGAAGTCCAAACCAAAATTCAGCTTCTAGAAAGCAACAAAGGAACAAACAAAACAAGAAAATTCATAGACACAGAAAACAGCATGGTGGTTATCAGAGGGGAAGGAGGAAGGGTAGAAAAGAGTAAAGAGGGTCAAATATATGGTGACAGGAGGAGACTTGACTTTGGATGATGAACACTCAATGCAATATACAGGTGATGTATTACAGAATTGTACACTTGAAAGTTATGTAACCTTATTAACCAATGTCACCCCAATAAATGGATTAGAATTAAAAAAATCAAATGTCTATGTTCTTTTATAAATTACTTTTTTTATGGAAGGTCTGATAATTTCTAGTAGCAGTAAAAGACTGGAAATAACCCAAATAATCCTCAATGGAAGACTAGTTTAAAAAAAAAAAACTGAAAAAGAGCCCCAGGCAGGCAGTACCCCTGGCTCCTAGAAAAACAAATGCAAATCCTTCCTGAGGGAAATAATCTTAAATTATGGCCCCTAGTCTCCCCACAGATTAAGGTCAACCAAATATGAACTCATAATAAAAAATCATCAAGCACACAAGGAAATAAATCACCAAGAATAAAATTCAACAGAAATGACAAAAATTAAATTAAGATCCCAACATTTCAGATATTGCTTCATCAGATACAGAATATAAAATACCAATTTATAAAATTTTAAGAAAATGAAGGGTAACATTTAAAAAACCAGTAAGAGGCTATCCAAAATGATCAGTTTTTTATATATATATATGCGCACACACACGTATATATTTATATATTTCATATATAAAATGTTACATATTGTAACACTGACATGTTACATATTGTATGTTA
Organism: Anoura caudifer; assembly: GCA_004027475.1. Classification (NCBI taxonomy): domain Eukaryota; kingdom Metazoa; phylum Chordata; class Mammalia; order Chiroptera; family Phyllostomidae; genus Anoura; species Anoura caudifer. The sequence continues at coordinate 16,083 of PVKU01008554.1, read as the reverse complement.
TATAAAATACAGGTATGATATATACCATACATGTAAAACACAGATTATATATAACATATATGTTATACATCACACATTATATACCTCTCTATATATGGTAACAGCATAATCAAGTTAAGTTAATCTCACAAATACAATATAAGATGGTATAGACACACTATGGAAAATAATTTGGTTATTATAAAACCAAGCATTGCTTACAATACAGTCTAACAACTGTACTCTTCAGCTTTTACCCCAGAGAAATGAAAACTTCCACTCACACAAAAACATGTACATGAATGTTTATAACAGTTTAATTCATAATAGCCCCAGACTGGAACCAATTACAATGTCTTTCAATGGGTGAATGATTAAACATGTGTACATCCATATGATGGAACACTACCTAGCAATAAAAAGGAAGAAACTGTTGACATATGCAACAACTTGGATGACTCTCAAACAAATTATGCTGACTCAGAAGATCAATCCCTAAAAGTTACATACTGTGTGATTCTATTCAGATAACATTCTTGACTTCACATTTTAGAGACAGAGCAAATTAGTGGTTATCAGAGGTTAGGGAGCATTTGGAGAATGGGAAGAAGGGGAGACTGATGTGACTATAAACAAGAGCATGAGGGATTCTTGTCATAGAATTGTTCTGTATCTTGAATATGGTGTTGGTAACATGAATCTATACATGTGATAAAACTGCATAGAAATAAATAGGCAGACATCACCCCCCCAACTCATACCTGCATATAAAACTGGCAAAATCCAAATAGGATGTGTGGATTTTTAATATCACTTTCCTGGTTGAGTTATTGTGCAATAGTTATGCAAGATGTTAGCATTAGGGGAAGGTAAGTGAAGAGTATACAATATTTCTCTGTATCATTTCTTCTAACTGCATGTGAATCTGCAATCATCTCCAAATTAAAAGTTTAATTAAAAACCAAACAAAATATAAATACCATTTTTAAAGCAACAAAAATGTAAAGTTCATCAGCATAAATTTAACATATGTGACCTGTATGGATGAAATTATTCAACCATGTTAGGAGATATCAGAGAAGATCAAAATAAAGAGATAATTCACCTTCATGGATCGATCAAAAACTCAATATCATAAAAATATTAATGGAGGTATAAACCCAGTAGAAATCCCAGAGGAATTTATCGAGGAAGTTGACAAGCTGATTCTAAAATTCAGATTCAAGTGCATAAATGCAAGACTATTTTAAATATCTTTAAAAAGGAATAAGATGGAGGAACTTACTCTACCAAATTTGAACACTTTCTATAAAGCCATGGTAATCAGTGTCATGTACTTATGATCAGACACAAATTGCCTAGAAAAAAGTCATGTACCTGTGCAAATTTCTTTATAATAGTCCAAGCATTCTGGATAGGTAAGGAAGAATTTGACTATTAATAAATTTTGTTGTATATTTGGTTATTTAAATAAAACTCAGATTGGAGATCTACTACTTTAGATCTTTCACAAAATTAAATACCTAAATATAAAAACTTTTGGAGGAAAATATAGGAAAACCTTTTTAATACATGGGGCAATGAAAAAGTTCTTAAATGTGATACAAAAGACACTAACATAGCCCTGGCTGTTGTAGCTCAGTGGATTAAGCATGGGCCTATGAAGCTAAAGGGTTGCTGGTTTGATTCCCAGTCAGGGCACATGCTTGGGTTGTGGGCCAGGTCTTTGCAAAAGGCAACCACACATTAATGTTTCTCTCCCTCTCTTTATCCCTCCCTCCCCCTCCCTCCAAAAATAAATAAAATCTTAAACAAAAAGTACTAACATAGAAGAAAGGATCGATAAATTTAACAAAATTAAAATTAAGAACTTCAGTTAACTAAGACACTACAAAGACAATAAAATTTAAAACTCAAACTAGAAAATATTTAAAATGTAGAAAATCAACATACGAACTACAGACCAATAAGAAAATGTCAACTAAGTAGAAAAATTGGCAACACACATGAATATATATTATGTAAAAAAGCAAATATGAATGTCAAAAACTTATGAAAATTTAATTTTATGAATAATCAGAAAATGACAATTATGATAACAAGGTGATAATTTTATATAACTGGATTAGAAAAAAGCAAAGAAGTCTGTTAATATATGTTTGCAAGAGTGTGGAATAATGGGTAATTTTTTACACACTACCAGTATAAAAAATTATAAATGGCTACAATTGCTTTGGAATTCAATTACATACTATCTGATAAAGTTAAATATTTGAATAACCTATGTAACAGCAATTCCATTTTTAGAATACACTCTAAAGAAACTTTTGCCCATGTATTAGGAGATGTGAATACAAATTTTCTTTATAGCATTGTTCACAATATCAAAAAATGAAGTCAACTTAAATGGTTATTGATAGGCAAAATGATAAACTTTTGTAATTTTATGAAGTGAAATAGTACACAGCAGAGAAAATGAATGAAATAGATTGACACTGAGAAATTTTAGTGAATCTTAAAAAAATATATAAAGTGAAAAAAGCAGCTTGTGCTAGACCACCTTTAGTATGTCACCATTTTATAAACCTTTAAGGAAAACAAAATTAAACAATACATTATAGTCATTTTATATTATTAAATTACATTTAATGTAGAAATAAATCCACAATGCAGGGTAGATTACCTTTGAGTTAAGTGTTGGCAAGGGCAGATGCAAGGGACACAGGGTAATAACAGAAGGAAGGAAGACCATATGTTGAAGAACCATGTTTCTTGGCAATGCTGTAGATCTTAAGTTATGAGTTTAGAGTGATTCATTTTAATATTTTGCTTCACAAATTATGTGTCACAGAAATTTCATGTTTCAGATATTAAATAATACATTCTAAGTAGGAAAAATGCCCATTGTAGAAGACTTCAAAGAGTCAACTTCAAATGCTAATAAATGGCTATTACTTAAAATATATAAAGAACACTTAAAACTTAATTATAAGAAAATAAACAACTGGACTAAGAAATAAGCCAAAGACCATAACAAGCACTTCACCAAAGAAGACATACAGATAGCAACTAAGCATATGAAAATATAATACTACCTATTTAAAATGGCCAAAATCCAGAACACTGACAATACCAAGTACTGGGAAGGATGTGGAGAAACAGGAACTCTGATTTGTTGCTGGTGGAAAAGTGAAATAGTATAGCAACCTTGGAGGACAGCTTGGCGGTTTCTTACAAAACTACACACACTCTTGCCATATGATCTGTCAGTGACACTCCCTGGTAAGTTGAAAACTTACGTCTATACAAACACCTGTGCACAGATGTTTATAGTAGTTTTACTTATAACTTCCCAAACTTGAAAACAACCAAGATATCCTTCAGTAGGTGAATGGATAAATAAACTGTGGAACATCCAGACAAGGGAATATTACTCAGTACTCAAAAGAAATGAGCCATCAAGTTATAAAAAGACATGAAATCATACAAAAATATGATTTCACTTAGATGCATAAGTGAAATAAACCAACCTGAAAAGGCTACATACTGTATCATTTCAACCATATGACAGTTTCAGAAATTGCAAAATAATGGAAATAGTAAAAAAAAATCACTTGTCTCTGAGGGTTAGAGAGGAAGGATGAATAAGCAAAGCACTGAAGGTTTTTAGGGAGTGAAACTAAGGTACATACATCAAAACCCAAAGAATATACAATACCAAAAGTGAAGCCTAATATAAACTACGGACTTAAAGTAATAATGATATGTCAATGTCATATCATTGGGTTAGGGACTGTAACAAATAACAAATGTGCTGCTCTGGTGGGTGATATTGATCGTAGGGAAAGCAGTGCATATGTGTGGGGACAGGGTATGTGAGAACTCTGTACATTCTTGCCCTTTTTCTATGAACCTAAAACTGCCCTAAAAAACAAAGCAGTGATGTATCAATGTTAATTTCCTAATAGAATTTTGGATTTGTGAGAAAACTTCTTAATTTATAGAAAATATACCTGAAAGTATACAGTTGTAATAGGGACAACAATAGACTTTCAAATACTTCAGGGGAAAAAAATTGTACTTAGAATTTTTCTTTAAGTGTGAAGTTATTAGAAAATTAAAGATTTTTTGAAATGAAGCCAATCATTACCAGAGTTCTTAATGGGAAATTCTAGTATTCAGTTTTTTGTCTGCTATTCTTGTTTCCTCAGATTAGAGGTGTGTAGATGCCTAGTCATTTTGAAATCCTGTGAGGCCCCAGAAGAGCAATTATTCTCAATCTGGTATTCACTTCAGATGGCCACGTTTTCTTCAGGGCTGACTCAGGTTGCTGACCCAGTGAGTAAGAGTCTCCCCCAGGAGACAAGTTATAAAATGCCATCTGCCAGGTTGTACCTTTTCTTTTCATAAAGGTTTCCATTTCTGTGTTCTATATTATGGGATGTCAGACATGGGCAGGAGGGCATTTTGGGCCATTCCTAGGCAGGCAAAATAATGAAGAGTCACACACTTTTTCATGTCATGCAGCTTCCTTCCCTTCCCTAACAGTACAATTTTAGCATTTTTCTATCAACCTCCCTTCCAGTGAGGCTTACCTGTCTGTCTCTTCTTCCCTCCAAAGGCCCAACTTGGATAGGCCCACCCTTATGAGCAACCAGGCTGCTACGCTTGACACTGATTGTATTTTTTTTAATTCTTTGGGCTTCTTTTCTTAATCAAGATTTGCCTGTGAATAGAAACTGAGGTGAATATAAGCTGAGTGAAATAAACGGGATTTAAATCTAGAAATATATTTAGTGTGCAGTCAAGCGGCTTTCTACCTGGTGTATTACCTGGAGCCTGAAGGAGAAAGAGAAACACTGAGTTAGCTTTAGGGCCCTGGCTCTTTCAAGGTAGCTGTGAGTAGAAATGTTTGTTATTCTTGTCATCTCTTAAGCCTTCAGGAAAGAGTTGTTTAACTTCATGGTTAAAACTTAGTTACATTTTGATTAGTTAAGAGATGGAACAGCATTTGGGCAAAAAGAACTCTTTAACTGTGGCAAAGGGCAAAATTAGGGGTAAAACAGAAAGGAAAGTTGGTCATAGAGGTAAACAGATTCTTTATGTTTCCTAAATTTGCTGCAGTGTGTATGTATTACATTTATAGTCAAGAATATAGTAACAAAAGTATACAGTTACTGGAGAGATACACGTCCCAATAATGAATACAACAGTGAGAGTTTCAGGTCACATGGATTCCCACAGGGAAGCTATTCTGGAAGGGCATCTCCTACTGTTTTTTTCTAATTTTCTCTCTTCTCTAAGTATACCAGATATGCAAATGTTTTTTCCTTCTGAAAAATTTATTGAATTTGTTCCATTAACAATGTCAATATTGAAAGCATGCCTGACAATGACAAAATAAATTCAATTTAGACTTAATAGTAACTTTAATCAGAAGTTATTTATTACCCATATTGTTATTGTATCAATAATGTGGTGAAAAGCTACCAAATTTTCTTTACAAGGTATGTTGTATTTATTTCTAAAAATGTAAATGAGTCACTATTTTTAATTCATTTTGCAGCACTTTTTAAATTTGTTGTTGTTCAGTTACAGTTGTCCCACCTTTTCCCCCAGGCGTTCCCCCTACCCGATCCCCCGCAGTCCCACAGTCAATCCCCTACATTGTTCATGCCCATGAGTCCTCCATTTATGTTCCTTTCCTTGCCCCTTCCCTTGTTATCCCTCTCCCCATCCCCTCTGGTCACTGTCCATTTGTTCTTTATTTCCAAGTCTCTGGTTCTATTTTACTCATTTGTTGTTTTGTTGGTTAGGATACACTTATAGATGAGACCATATGGTATTTTTCTTTCACTGCCTGGCTTATTTCCAATTCTATCCACTCTGTCATGAAGGGTAGGAGTTCCTTCTTTCGTTCTTGCAGTACTTTTATTTTATAATCTTTTCTTTTTTAAAAAATTATTTTGTTGTTGTTCAATTACAGTTGTCTGAATTTACCCTCCACCACTCCCTCCACCATCCCCACCACCCTCCCCTGATTCCAACCCTCTTGGTTTTGTCCATGTGTCCTTTATAGTTGTTCCTGAAAGTCCTCCATGCCCCACTCCATCATCCCCTCCCTTCTGATCACTGTCAGCCTGTTCTCAATTTCAATGTCTTTGGCTATACTTTGCTTGCTTGCTTGTTTTGTTGATTAGGTTCCTGTTAAAGGTGAGATCATATGGTATTTGTCTTTCATCGCCTGGCTTATTCCACTTAACATAATTATCTCCAGTTCCATCCATGCTGTGGTGAAGGGTAGGAGCTCCTTCTTTCTTTCTGCTGCATAGAATTCCATTGTATAAGTGTACCATAGTTTTTCAATCCATTCATTTAATGATGGGCACCTAGGTTGCTTCCAACACTTGGCTATTGTAAATTGTGCTGCTATGAACATTGGGGTGCATAGGTTCTTTTGGATTGGTATTTCCGGGTTCTTAAGATATAATCCTAGCAGTGGAATTGCTGGGTCAAAAGGTAGATCCATTTTTAGTTTTCTTAGAAATTTCCATACTGCTTTCCATAGTGGTTGTACCAGTCTGCAATCCCACCAACAGTGAACTAGGGTCCCCTTTTCTCCACAACCTCTCCAAGACTTGTTGTTTATTGATTTGTTTATGATGGCCATTCTGACCAGTGTGAAGTAATATGTCATTGTGGTTTTAATTTGCATCTCTCTGATGGCTAGTGATGCTGAGCATCCTTTCATATGTCTCTGGACCCTCTATATGTCCTCCTTGGAGAAGTGTCTGCTCAAGTCCTTTGCCCATTTTCTAATTGGGTTGCTTCTCTTCTTAGAGTGGAGTTGTGTGAGTTCTTTGTATATTTTGGAGATCAAACCCTTGTCTGAGGTATCATTGGCAATATGTTTTCCCATATGGTAGGTTCTCTTTTCATTTTAATGCTGTTTTCTTTAGCCAGACGGAAACTTTATTTTTATGAGATCCCATTTATTTATTCTTTCTTTTATGTCCCATGCTCTAGGGGACATATCAGTGAAAATATTGCTGCATGAAATATCTGAGATTTTCCTGCCTATGTTCTCCTCTAGTACTTTAATGGTGTCAAGACATATTTAAATCTTTTATCCACCTTGAATTTATTTTTATGTGTGGTATAAGTTGGTGATTAAGTCTCATTTTTTTGCATGTAGCTGTCCAGCTCTCCCAACACCATTTATTGAGAAGCTATCTTTGCTCCATTTTGTGCTGCTACCTACTTTGTCAAATATTAATTGACCATAGACACTTGGGTTTATTTCTGGGCTCTCTATTCTGTTCCCTTGCTCCATGTGTCTGTTCTTAGGCCAGTACCAGGCTGTTTTTATTATAGTTTGCTTGTAATAGATTTTGATATCAGGTATTGTGATTCCACCTACTTTTCTCTTCTTTTTCAAAATTGCTGAAGCTATTTCAGGTTGTTTATGGTTCCATATAAATTTCTGAAGTCTGTGTTCTATATGTGTGAAGTATGCCATTGGCACTTTAATAGGGATTACATTGAATCTATAAATTGCTTTGGGTAGTATGGACATTTTGGTGATGTTAATTCTTTTGATCCATGAACACAGTATATGTTTCCATTTGTTTGTGTCTTCCTTAAATTCTTCTTCAGTGTTGCGTAATTTTCTGAGTACAGATATTTTACCTGCTTGGTTAGGTTTACTCCTTGGTATTTTGGTTTTCTAGTTGGTGTATCAATGTGTTTTTTTCCTGATTTCTGTTTCTGATATTTCATTGTTGGCATGCAAAAATGTCTTTGATTTCTGGATATTGACTTTGTATCCCACTGTTTGGCCAAATTCATTTACTAGGTTCAAGCTGTTTTTTGGCAGAGTCTGTAGGGTTTTCTATGTACATTTTCATGCAATCTGCAAACAGTGACAGTTTTGCTTCCTCTTTTCTAATTTGGATACCTTTTATTTCTTTTTCTTGTCTGATTGCTGTGGCTAGGACTTCCAATACTATGTTGAATAGGAGTGCTGAAAGTGAACAACCTTGTGTTGTTTCTGATCTTAGTGAGAACATTTTTGCTTTTGCTCATTGAGTATAATGTTGGCTGTAGGTCTCTCATATATGGGCTTTATTATGTTGAGGAATGCTCTCTCTATTCCCACTTTGCTAAGTGTTTTTATCATAAATGGGTGCTGTATCTTATCAAATTTTTTTTGCATCTATTGATATGATCATGTGACCTTTATCTTTGCTTTTGTTTATATGATTTATTATGTTTATTGACTTGTGAATATTGTACCATCCTTGCATCCCTGGGATGAATCCCACCTGGTTGTGGTATATGATCCTTTTAATCTATTGCTGGATGTGGTTTGCCAATATTTTGTTGAGGATGTTAGCATCAATATTCATCAGTGATATTGGCCTGAAGTTTTCTTTTTTTTGTTGTATCTTTATTTGGTTTTGGGATTAGGATGATGTTGGCTTCATAAAAGGAGTTTGGGAATCTTAAATCATTTTGGATTTTTTGGAATAGTCTGTGAAAGGTAGGGGTTAGCTCTTCCTTATATGCTTTGTAGAATTCTCCTGTGAAACCATGTGGTGCAGGGCTTTTGTGTGTTAGGAGTTTTTTGATTACTGCTTCAATTTCCTCAGCTGTTATTGATCTGTTCAGGCTTTCTGTTTTTCTTTATTCAGTTTTGGAAGATTATATTTCTCTAGAAATTGTGCATTTCCCCTAGGTTTTCAAATTTCTTGGCATACAGTTCTTCATAGTAATTTCTTAACAATCCTTTGTATTTCTGTGGTATGGGTTGTGATCTCTTTCATTTCTGATTGTGTTTATTTGGGTCCTCTCTCTTTTTTTCTTGATGAGTCTGCTTAAAGGCTTGTCAATTTTGTTTACCTTTCCAGAGAACCAGCTCCTGGATTTATTGATCCTTAGAATTGTGTTTTTTAGTCTCTATGTCATTTAATTCTGCTCTGATCTTGGTTATTTCCTTTCTTCTGCTTGCTCTGGCCTGTCTTTGTTGTTGTTGTTTGTGTTCTTGTAGGCATGGGGTTAGGTTGTTTGTGTGAAATGTTTCTATTTTTTTAGGTAGGCCTTTATAGCTATAAATTTTTCCCTCAGGACTGCCTTTGCTGTGTTTTGGCTTGTTGTGAGTTCATTTTTATTTGTTTCCAGGAGCTTTTTGATTTCCTCCTTGATCTCCTTCTTGACCCATTTCTTGTTTAATAACATGCTATTCTATCTCCATGAGTTTGAGTGCTTTAGATTTTTTCCCTTGAGGTTGGTGTCTAGTTTCAGTCTCTTGTGGTCAGAGAAAATGCTTTCTATGATTTCAATTTTCTTGACTATGTTGAGGCTTGTTTTGTGACCTATTGTGTGGTCTATCTTTGAAAATGTTCCATGTATACTTGAAAAGAATGTGTATTTTGCTCTTTGCTCTTGGAATGAAAGGTTCTATATACATCAGTTAAGTCCATTTCATCTAGGGCATTGTTCAATGCCACAATATCCTTGTTGATATTTTGTTTGTAAGATCTGTCCATTTTTGACAGTGGAGTATTAAAATCCCCTACTATAATTGTGTTGCTTTCCATGTCTTTCTTGAAGTCCTCCAAGATTTTCTTTATATATTTGAGTGCTCTTATGTTGGGTACATATATATTTACAATGTTTATGTGTTCTTGAAGGATTCTTCCCTTGAGTATTATGAAGTGACCTTCTGGGTCTCTTTTTATGGTTCTTTTTTTTTTTTTTTGAAGTCTATTTTGTCTGAGTATTTCTACCCTGGCTCTTTTTCCCTGTCTGTTTGCTTGGAATATTTGTTTACAGCCTTTCACTTTCAGTCCGTATAGGTATTTTGTTCCGAGGTGGTTCTCTTGTAGGCAGCATATGCGTGGGTCATGCTTTCTTATCCATTTGGTTACTCTATGTCTTTTGATTGGAGCATTTAATCTGTTTATGTTTAAGGTTATACCAGCAGATCTGCCCCCATAGGGTGAGGGATGAATCCATAATGTCATCTGACAGCAGGAAGAAAGTTTGGAGCAGTTCTACACACCAGCCCACAATCATGACCTGCTATAGATTGTCGGCATCCAGCTTTCTCGGTTCCACCAGATCCTGGAAGGTTGTCAGCATAGTCATGCCCTGCTGGTACTTGCCTCCAGTGACTTTGTACCCTAGGACCTCCTTGAGATGGGAAATAGCATCTCCTCTTTCTGAGTGCCCCATGTTATCCTCAGTCAGCACCCTGATGATCTCAGAGAAGTGCTGGATGAAACTGTTTTTTTTTAGTCATAAACGTCCAATTTCTGGTCTCCATTCACTCTGTGGGAGGAGTGATGTATTCTGTTGTGGGATGCAGGTTCTTTGCCCTTTTCTTTTAAGTTTCTTAAACATTAATTGTATAATTCAATTAGAACATTAATATTGCACAAGAAAGCAAGGCATTTTGAAAACCTAAAGGCAATTTTTTAATTTTTTTAATTTTTAATATATTTTATTGATTATGCTATTGTAGTTGTCTCACTTCCCCCCCTTTATTTTCCTCTGCCCTGCAACCTTCTCCCACCCACATTCCCACCCCTTTATTTCATATCCATGGGTCATACATATAAATTCTTTGGCTTCTACATTTCCTATACTATTCTTATCCCCCCCCCTGTCTATTTTCTACCTACCATTTATGTTATTTATTCCCAGTATCCTTTCCCCTTCTCCCCCTCCACCTTCACCACTGATAACCCTCCATGTGATCTCCATTTCTGTGATTCTGTTTCTGTTCCAGTTATTTGCTTAGTTTTTTTTTTTTTGGGGGGGGTCGGTTATTGATAGTTGTGAGTTCATTGTCATTTTACTGTTCATATTTTTTATCTTCTTTTTTTTGCATAAGTCCCTTTAACATTTCATGTAATAAAGGCTTGTCATGTAATAAAGATACTTAGATTAGCTCACCGTTTCTTAACTGAGCAGCGTCTGAGGCCAACAGATAGTCATAATGTTTTCCCAGGATCTGATCATTTTTTTGCAGGAAAGCTATTCCCCTGCTATTTCTAGAGCATACCCTGGTTTGCCAGAGAAATTAGTAAAGCCTTGAAAGAGTGAGTTGATGGCATACACACAACGAATGGGCACATATACAAATGAAGGTCATCTGATGTTTCTAATAGCAGCGATTGTTGCTGCTATGAAAAAATGGTTTATTGTTAAAACTGGAAAAATATTGCATAATTCTTGAGAAGAGCTTTGTGAACCAAGTGTGCCAATAGTGTTTAAGAAAATTAAACACATGTAACTGATGAGTTACATTTGCCTCCCTCCACCATACTACTTAATGGAAATCTCAGCATACATTAAAAATATTTGTTATTTGAAAATTATTTCTGCAACAACAACCTGCTTACATATTATCCAATGCAACAGATGGAGGAAAAAAAGAGCATAAACATTAAATAAATGTCTTTAGACCCAATGCAGTCTGTGGCCTCTTTCTGTGGTGAGGGCTGCATGACATCCTTCCCAGGGTCTCCACCCTGGGCCCTGAGGCAGCTGGGCTGGCTGGAGAGGGCCCACCAGGTATGGAGGACCTGGGGAGAGGATCTCTCTGGAGAAAAAAGCTTCCCGTCCAGGCACTGGAGGCTGGATCTCAAGGTGACAGAATGTATAAGTTTGGGGAAGAGGGCAGGTCCAAAGTCTAAAACTGTCAAGTTCAAAGTCCTGAGTGCCTTTGGCTACTGACTGTCTCATAGGTGAATATCTCCAGGGAGGTAGAAATAACACTGTGAGTGGTTTAAGGGGGCAATCGTTGACCTGAGAGAGGGACATGGAAAGGGACTAGAATAGAAATGAGAGCCTAAAGGATACAGTGACTTAAAGCAGAGGTCACAGAGAAACCCTCAAAGCCTTCCTCATATCTTTTTGGTCACTGGCACCAGAAAGTCTGGATCTGCCCCTTCCTAAAGTGCTGTCAGCACCCTTTCAGGGGTCTGGAAGGGCGGTGAGCTTTTCATGATCCTGCTGGTGAAAAGTGTTAACAAGTGGACTGATCTGTTCATATTCAGTATAATGCAAAAATTTTTCAATCCTCATTGGTTCAGCATCCAGCCACCCCCTTTGGGAAAGCAATGCAGTAATCGCTGGGTGCGCTTAGAGGACACGTGGAGAGCACATTACACCGCACAGGTCCTTTATGCAAAAAAGTAAATAAATAAAACTCTCACAGAAAGAGACCGAGTCAGGAGCTGCCCTCCCCCCACCCTGAGCTTGTTCTCGGTTCTTACCTCCCTGGAAAGGGAAGGATTCAAGAGAGAGACAAACGCGAGTAGTGGAAATGAGGTAGCAAGCTTTTTCATGAAACACGTAGGAGCACAAAGCTGCAAGCTGGCACCAACTAGTCTAAGTGCCCCATGTATAGAAGGAAGAAAGTTGTTAGTGAGCTTGTCAGTAAGTGTGTTCTATGCACTTGAGCCAAGGCTACAAGTGGGCACTCAGCTAATCTGAGTGTGCCAACTATTGGGGTTCAGGGGTTATATACTTCAGTCAGCTTCTAGGTTCCCCTCGTCCTCCGCCTTCTAAACCTTGGGAATAATGCAGCTACAAAGGGTTTCTTTCTCAGCTGGTGAACACTCTTTGTCTTAGTTAGTGAAGTTGCTGCAGAGGCCTCTTTCCCAGCACAGAGCCTCAAGGACTCCCCTCCTCCTGCACTATCTTCACTTGTGATGTTCAAAATATCCAGCAACTTGTCAGACCGGGCTCAGGACCGCTGAGTGAGTTAGTGACACATGGTTGCCTCCTCCTCCCTCCCTCAGTTTACTACCTATCCCACCTAACAAAACCCTACAAAGGGCTGTGAAGCTTGGAAAAAAACCCTGAGCCATGACTACTGTAAGTATCTAACGTCCTGGGTACCCAACTCTCATTCTCTCCTTTTCTACTCACCTGGGCTCAGCAAGCTTCAAGGAAACCTTGCCTCAACCCCCTTCCACCAGGCACCCCAACACCCACCAGCAGGCTGCAACTCAGCCTCCACGTGGCGACTCCTTCGTGGGCACTCATTCCTAATTGAGCCCTTCTGAATTAAAGCTTCAGAATGAGAAGCTTTGGCTACTGAGCTACTTTGGACTGGCTACTTGGCTACTGAGGATGCCATCTTTTGCATGTCTAAGGTGCTTCTGGGTGAAGCTTTCAGTGCCAGTCCTGGGGAGCCAGCAGCACCAGTTTCGCCCTGGGGAAAGTCATACACTGAAAACCCTGACCTTCAGTAAAGAAACCTCAATCTCCGGGCTCCAGACTGTGTGCTGCCCCCAAAACTCAGCTGCAGTACCTTGCTCACCTGTCTCCAGGGTGGAGTCACTACTCTTCACAAATCTACCTCAGTGCCAACTACTTCCTCCCTCCTTGAAATTGCCTTCCTCCTCTTCTTTGGCTATCAGCATGTCTTTGCAAATTTCACACCCTCAATAAACTAACAAAATAGAAATAGATTCATAGAGAATAGACTGACAACCATCGGGGGGAGGAGTTTGGGGGTCTGGATGAAAAAGGTAAAGGGATTAAGCAAAAAAACAAAGCAAAAACCTCACAGACACAGACTTTGATTAGGCTTTGTGGTTGGAAGGGATCTGGATTCAAATTCTCACTCTGCTACTTACGGTGATTACCACAGGGATAGGCAGGTGGGCTGAGGTAGAGGAAAGTAAAGAGGGGGATAAATGCTGATGGAAAGAGACCTGACTTGGGGTGGTGAACACACAATACAATATACACATGATGTGTTATAGAATTGTACCCCTGAAATCTATGTAATTTTATTAAACAATATTATTCCAATAAATAAAAATAAAATAATTTAAAAAGAATGTTCTAAAATATGAAGATTTCTATTTTAATATCCTCATGCATTACTGAGTTATAAAAGTGATAGGCAAAGGAGAAAATAAGGTCACTTCAAATTCTAATTCTCTAAGATCATCATTCTAACATTTTAATCTATTTCCTACTAGTCTTTAAAAAATAAAACTAGGGTTATAGTTTTATATCTTCTTTTTTAAAAATTTAACAATTATAATGAGCATTTTCTTCTATCATTAAATATCTTTAATATATGATTTATAATAATATAGATTTCATTTACGAACATTTATTAAATGAAAATGATAACCAAGATTTCTCTAGCTTCTCTTATCTAGAAGAGAAAAGTAGCATTAAAAAGATTTTATTTAGCTGAAAATAGTTTAGTAATTATTATTTCATCTTAGTTATAAATTTATTTCAATGAAAAAAGGTCTTATATTCTATATGCCTTTCATTTAACAAACTAGAAAACTAAAGTGTAGAGTCCTACAACTAAAATAAGTAGCAGGGCAAGAATTTGAATCCAGATCCCTTCCAACAACAAAGCCTAAAGCTTAGGTCTTAAGCACTTAACCCCAACACTATATTATAGGATGGTTTGGTTGTGGTCTTATCTAATTACATCAAGTAGTTTTATTTAGTTACTCCATTCTCAAGATAACACTGAAAGATGCAAGTCTGAAGGATTCAAATCGAAATTTAACAGAAGAAATTTAGAAACAAAAGATATACTTAAGTGCTTAGATCAGTGCTTACAGTAGAGAAAATGCTACATAAATATTAGCTATTATCATTCATGGGAAATATCCATAAGAGTAAAAATAACTGTACATTTGTTATAGTGATGTTTATAGCAGTTAAAAAATAAAATAATATTCCATCATCAAAAAACCAATTTTACACCATCCTTCCTGGCCCCCTAAACTCTTAGTCCCCCAGTGGCCACTACGCTCCCTCCCACTCCTCTCCCCGTTTCCCACCACCTGTTTCCCTGAAGCCATCAAGTCCTAACACTCATGTGCTGGTCACATCAGTCCAGACACCCAAGGCTGCTGTGCTACTGGGGTTGGGCTGGTGTGCTTCTGGACTACCCCTGTTCAGCGTCCCATTCGCCTCTTATTTCTTTCCCTACACATCCTCACCTACCCAGGAGACTTTTTTCTTTTTTAAATGCTTTTCTGTGTGTTGTATTTTGTTCCCTCGTGTATAGGAGTGCACATGCTGTTTCATGTTTGGTTCCAATATCAGCAGCACTCATCTGAGTGTTCAGGTATCTTGTTTATTCTTTCCTCCACAAAGCCAGCCTGCCTCTCCAGACCATGCCCACATTTGAAAGAATGATTCTTTTTCTTCCCCACTCCCCTCCTCAAGCTCTAGTGACTCTCCCCATGGTGAGTGGCCCCCCAACACCACCCCATCTCCAATTTGGAGTCCTCAGACAACATTCCTGAAAATTTTCACCAGTCCCCATTCTTTCCTTATTCTCTTCAACCAAAACCAAGAAAACAGCACGTACAATTTGTCTCCTTCCTGTTTCTTTTATCATTGATTTTTTCTTTTAATTTCTCCTATAGCCTTGCCCCTTTTTGTCCCCCTCTTATTGTGCTCCCAACTTTCAAATAATTATCTGACCTGCATGTCTCTCTAGAATAGTGCTCTCTGCTTAGAAGCTAACTAGGGCTGCCAAAACCCAACAAAACCGAGAACATAGTGTCTATTTTCAAATACCCTGTTTCCTGTTTGTGGGCTCTCTTTGAGACAAGCACACAGAGTTTATGTAAATGACAGCAAAAGCCAGGATGTCTCCTGTGTCATGGGTGCATCTGCAGGTCTCTGGGTGAGTGAAGGCATAGGGGGAGCATGCCCCAAAACCGGGGGTTTACCTGCTACTTTTTAAGGAGTTTTTTACTCCACACATGGTCAAGGTTTTGTGTCAGAACATCTTTGATAGATTTATGCATCTGCTCCCTTACTTGTGAGGTGAAAATGTATCTGGAATTAAAAAAATGTTGGCAGTTGGGGTTTCTGCAGCTCTCTAGCAAGTCATCGGTCCTTTACCACACTTGTTAGTTGCCCAGTGTTCCCACCAATGTTAGTGAGGAGACCTTAATGACTTCCTTTGCCCTGATGTGCCATTGGGAAACTGCAGAGGACATTTCAGACAAGGGACGAAGGAGTGAGCAGGTGGTCACCTGAGTGTCTCCAAAGCACATCTGAGTGGATAAGGCATCCAGCCTCTATATTCTC